>JAVCKT010013950.1:19003-33418 GCA_032273925.1 Rhynchotus rufescens
CCGGCCCGGTTCGGTTCGGTTCGGCCCGGGGCCCGAAGGCGCCGGGTCCCGCACCCGCTCCGGCTGCGCCGGCACCCCCATGTCCGGGGCCGGGCCCCACGCGTGGCGAGCAGCGCCGTGCTGAGCCTCGGCCCCACGCTGCTTCTGCCTCGTCTCGACCACCGTCACCCCCTGCAGCCCATCGCAGCCCCACGGGCAGCCCGCGCCGAGGGACCGTCTTGGGCTCCCGTGAACTGTGGCCCCGAGGCTCAGAGTGTCATCCTGCTCCTCCGTGGCCCCGCTGGACTCTATTTCAAATAGGGGCTTGAGAAAATCTGTCTCCTCTCCCAGAGCTGTGTGAGCGGTGCCCGTGGCAGGGATGCTTCATTCTGTTCACCTGCTGGAGCCCAACTGCTGCCAGTGGCTGCAGCCGGGGACGGGCTGGCACAAGGTGTCATTACGATGAGTGGCAGGAGCATCACACCTCCCCCTGTGCAGGATGTGACCCTTGGCACAGGCACCGCAGGCACCGTCACGGCTGGCCTCAGGGCTCGAGTCGGCCTCCCCCTGCCTCTGCCCTGCTTTGGGTGCCAGCTGTGGGGCAGGCAGGAGCAGGGCTACTGGACCCACACGTTCACTGTTGCACCAGCGTTGGGGGTAACAGGAGAGCCAGCGCTGAGACCTTTGGGACTTCACGAGCTCCAGCCCCGGGCTGGCGGCTGAGCAGCTGGACAGCACTGTGAGCTGCATCAGTGCTGGCTCACGGCAGGCCTCCCCCAGTGACGTTCAGCAGAGGGTCCCCAAACACCGGCAGGTCTGATCTTCCCGCCGGGGCAGTTGTCCCGTTGCTGGCGAGGCTCTGGGCTTTCCCTGGCTGCCAGGCGGGTGCCTCAGCAGCATGGAGGGCTGTGTCCAAGGCCGCAGGGCTGCAGCAGGCCCGGCCCTGACCGTGCCGCTGCACTGCGCCATGGGGAGCAGCTGGGTCTGCCCCACACGGCTGGGTCTGCCCCAGCACCGCCGGCCCTGCCCCAGCTGCCCCAGCCTGCCTGGGCACCTCCACAGAGCTGAGAGCTGCAGGAGACTCGGGTCTGGCAGAGACAGGGTCAGAGTCTCCGTCTTTAAAGCCTATCTCGTGCTTCACCCTCCTGCCGGTCCCTCCTCTGGAGCCAGGACAGGAGGGGAAAGGCGCAGCTAGGGCTGCCCCATGGGTAAGGGCAGGACACAGTTGAGCTGGGCAGCTGCTCTCAAAGAGCGAGCAAGCCAGGCATCCTTGGAGAAAGCAGGAGGGTCACTGTTGAACCTATCTAGGCTTGGCCGAGCAGGAGATAGGGCCAGCAAAGAAGGGGAGATTTTCCCACTGCATCGTAATCGCTTGGCATCACCACCACTAAAGGCATCTTGCGAGGGAGGCAGCCTGGCCACAGCGGCGCCCGGCAGCCCTGTTGGGCCGGGACAAGCCCACAGGGCCGCAGGAGACAGAGGGGCAAGGCCAGGCAGCGCTCCCGGGGAGAAACCTGGCTGAAGAGCACCCGCGAGGGAGTGCGGCAGGGATTAGCCCAAGCAGGCGCTGCTCTGATCGCAGCTCAGAGGTGGGAGACGGGGCTTTCTTCCCACATCTGCTAATCACTTACCCAGCAGTCTGAGCATTTGATCTCTGCGGTTGTGCCTCCAAGCAGTGAAGTGGGGGCCGATCCCACCTTCCTCCCCCAGGGGATCTGACTGCATTGTGAGGCTTAATTCGTTAACTCTGTGAGAGCTCCAGGCTCCCTGGCTGGAAAGCAGCACAATTTTGGCCTGTTTGACAGAGTCAGGGAGAAATGGAGCCTGTGTTGGCTCTGCTGCATTGCTAAAGACCCTTCAACAAAGGACAAGGTTAACATGCAAGGATGGAGAAGACAGGAAAGATACAAGGCCCAGCAAACCGATCAGTCATGTAAAAGTCAAATCCACATTCAGACTGTAATGTACAACCAACAAGTCAGTGAAATCCCAGGAGGTCTGGGCTAAAGAGAAGAGCTAAACCTAACCCGAGCTCTCCAAAATATCCCCAGCTCTAGCACACCCAGCTTTGCCTCTCCCCTCGCTGCTCAGACAGTTGTGTTCATTTGGGCACGAGGGCCAAAACCCAGGCGTGCAGATATGAGTGTCCTGCAGCCCTGCACTATGCAGGGTCGCTGCGTCGTGTGTCTCCAGCCCAGCTCCTTCCCTGGTGGAAAGCGTGCCCAGGGAGAGCGTCATCCTCAAGTAGAGGGTGCACCCTGTGCAGCCCGCTCCTCCAGGAGATGCTTTGGCACCAGTGGAAATGGATTCCCGGCCTGGCACTTGGTTGCCAGTGAGGCAGCGCTGTATCGTGCCAGCAGCAGCACCACGCAGGGCACAGCTAGGAGGGGGTGGGAAGGAGACACCAGTGGGGTCGCACAGCCCTTGGCTTCCCTCTGCGCAGCACTGTTTACATGCATCATCCAGGCGCGGGTAAAGCTCTTCTCTGACTCAGGCTACCACCTGCTTTCAGGCATCGCGCTGCATCTGTCCTGGGACCCCCTGCACGGGAGCTGACAGGACAGACGAGGCCCTGTCCTGACACCCTCCCCAGAGCCATGGGGAATGGCTGTCCCAGTGTCCCTGCAGCCACCTTGTGCTCCCCTGCTGTCCCCTAGTCCAAGACAGCGGCCTGATGCCTGTGGATTACGAGCCTGCACTAGCTTCCTAGGCGGGCTTGGGAAAAACCACAACACCCTCCTTTTGGGGCTGCCTGGGAGCACTCCTGAGGTTTGGGAAGCTCCTCTGCAGCCTGCCAGCACACCCCCTTCCCTGCAGCCCTCAGCGTGTGCTCCTGGAGCGCTAAAATTAGCTGGCCAGCTGTGCGGCACGCTTGCAGGGGAGCCGCGCTCCCCAGGCACAGCCGCCATCCAGCCTCGGCAAGGAGGCAGCAGCCTATGTAGGGTAACGGGGCTGGGGCAGGCGGCCGCAGCGAGGGGAGCAGGGACAGCCTCCCCGTCTCCACCGGAGAGGGGAGCGACGTCCCAGGAGCCTAAAGCCAGTGGCAGGGAGCAGGGGGCTCATCCTGACGCCACGGCCCCTTCACACTCCCTTCCTCACTGCTCCCCTCACCAGCACCGGCCAGCAGCCCTTTCCAGAGTGCGGCCGCCCCGGTGCCCCCCGCTCTCCCGTGTGCACCCAGAGCCTCCCCGGGGACCAGCAGCACTGCGGGCCGAGGAGCAGGATGGAGGAGCCGCCGGCTGCCCCTGCGCCGCTCCTCAGAGCTGCCGTTTGCTCCCACTCCCCAGCACGGCTCCGATACAGAGGCGGCAGAAAGGCAACTGTGGGAAGCACTGCAGCTGCAGAGGCAACGGTCCATTTTTAGCAGAGCAGCCTCCCCGCTGCTGGGTTCCCGGCAGAGCTGCGCAGGGATGGATGCGCCCGCGCTCGGCTGGCGCCGCTCCGCAGCCTTCCCCGCAGCCCTGCCGCCATGCCGGCAGCTGGGCCCCACAAAGCCTGGCCCTCCAGCCCTCGCTTGCCGCCCTGTCTCCTCCTGCTTGGGATCCGACAGACACTGCCCCTTTACAGGGCCAGTGCTGTTGGTGGGGGAAATTTAACCCAGCTAGGAGTCAAGACAAGCCTGGGAGCTTCAACAGTAGCGCACCGAGGAGCTGGCACATTTTGGATGCTCCAGGGCCAAGCAGCTAAGAAGGCAGAGGTTCAGAGTCCTCATTTGGGGTGTTTTTATTCTGCTTTGGGTGCCTACAGCCTTTTCTGCAGCTGAGTTTAAAATTAGATAAGATTTTTTTTTTTCCGCGTAACTCCTTTTCCTGGAGAAGCGTGGGCTGAGAGGGAGGACAAGCTCCTGGTAACCCCTTAATGATGGGGCCAGCGACACATCCAGGAATAGGCCCACAGCGGCCTGCGAGCAGAGCCAGCTCGTCACCCTGACCGTGGGTGTTTATTAACCCCCACTAGTGTTGCCAGTGCCCTGTGGAAGCCCATCTTACGCTTCATGAGTATTTTCCAACTGCAGCACTTCACAGACACAAACGATTTCTGCCCTGCAGCTCCCCTGGGAACTAATCCTATTCTCAGGACCCCAAATGGGGAAGAAAAGGCCTGGAAACAGGACGCACCTGGCCGCAGGTGCACCTCGATGAGAGGAGGGAAGCCATTTCCCGGGCTCACACATGAGCCTCAAGGTCAGGCTGCCCCCTCAGGCTGTCCCCCGCCTCCCCGCAGCCGCCGGAGCCCGCGGAACAGCCAGCGCTTCCCTCGCGCACACGCGCACGGAGCCGCGCTGCTCCCGCACCGGTTGTGCCGGCCGGGAAAAGGGGGCCGCGGCAGAGAGCCGCAATGAGGCCACGGCGCAGCGGCACCTCCGGGAGGCCCTGCCGGCCCCACCGGCCCCGCTGCGGTGGCTCCGGAGCCGCGCGGAGCTGCTGCGTGGCGGGGCCCATGGAGCCGAGTCGAGGGCAGCCCTGCGGCCGGGGCTGCGCCTCACGGCTGAGGGGAGCAGAGCAGAGGGGCCGGCGCCCAGCCCTGCTTCTACCCCATAGTACTCAGGCGGGAAGGAGCCAGCTCACACACTGTCACACCAGGCCCTGCCGCAGTCACACATCAACGCACGGCCCCCTCGTCGCGGTGCTCCCCGGTGGGCCTGGCCGGGCTGGCGGTGCCGTCCCCGTCCCTAGCCCGGCTGCAGCCACCTCACCCTCCTCGCTGAGCTGGGACACCCTGGGAAGTGTGGCAGCAGGAGCTGGGTCTCACGGGAGGCATGACTCTCCTGCCAGCCTGCAGAAGCGTGGCTCAGTCACAGCTCTGGGGCACTAACTGCCGGCCCCCCTTCCCACGGCTGCGCCTTGCCCACATCACCAGAAATGTCTACACCAACACGGCTTCACGGCCCAGTGCTCCCACAGCCTCTCTGGGGAGCCAGGAAGGGCCAAGTACCATGAGGTTAATGCTGTAAAGCCTTGGGGTGCAGCTGAGCACCCCAACCCCAAGAAAACTCCCCCAGGCTTCCCCCTCCTGCATCTGGTGCAGAGCAGCAAGGGCAGCCAGGGCCACAACCTGGAGTCCTGGGGAAATGGTGGGTGCTCCCGGCAGTGTCCTTGCCTCCTGGGGCACGTGGTGAGCTGCCTTCTCCCCCGCTGCATTAGCAGTGCCCAGGCTGCCTCGGCTGCAGCCCTCCTGGGGAGCTGGAATGTCTCCCTGGCTGTGCTAGCCACCACTGGGCACTTGGGGACTTCAAGAGTCCTTTACAGGACCTTGGCAGCAGTAACCACTCCAGCTTTATTAAACCCTCCTCGTTTGTTTACACCCATGAAATCAGCCTGGGCCGGAGCAGCCAGCTATACCCAGTTGTTCAGCATGCCGTTTTCCAGCCTGCTGGACTCCCCTGTGTGCATGTGAAGCTTTCACCAAGCACGTGGAAGGCTTTCAAAGCCTGGAGATGCTTTGAGAACACTTAGTTGAGCAACTATGGCCTGCAAATGGCAAGAGCGTTGTTCAACCTCAGAGCACAGCAAATCTGCCACAGAAGCAAAGTCCAGCTCCAAGCCAAGGGAACGTCACTACTCCTGCCTCTACTCCGACAGCTTGATACAAGCATAAGGATGGGCACATTCATTGCATGCCATGCAGCCACCCATGTGACCCGACCCAAAACTCCAGTCATTGTTCCTGCTGCTCAGTTGACCTGGGAAAGCAACTAGATTTACCTTGAGCAACTCCTTGGGGAAGTCACTGCCTCCGTTCAGCCCCTCCAAGTTGCCAATGAAGTCAGAGCAGGACATTCTCTTCCCAATGTTCTGGGGGAGCCAGGGAAGAGAAATGCAGGGCATTACCTTTGGGCCAGGGGAGCAATGCTGCATGGAGAAGGTTCCCACAGCCTAAGAACAAGTTCCCTGTTCTCTAGTGCAAGTGAATGGTCAGCCAGCTCTCAGGAAGGACAGTTCAAGACGTGGAGAAGCCTCCTGCTTTACTTAAGACTCCAGGAGTTCTCCCTGTCTGCTTTTGTTCTGTTTCCTTACCCTATCCCAAATCTTCCAGTTTAATGTGTCTCATCTATAGCCCCATTCTCTCCTTCACCAGCTCCCTCTCTCTCATTTAGGATTTGTCCTCTTTCATCCACAGACTCTTCAGTGTTGATCAGCCCTTGTGGGACCAGAGCAGGCTGCATGACCCTCATGGGGACCGCTCCCACAGCTCTGTCCTTGGGAATTCCTCATTCTTCCCCGGGACCTGCAGTTCAGCATCAAAAGGGCAGGGACTGACCAGGCTGAGAATGGAGGGAACTCACGTGTCCATGAAGATCTGTGTTGAGCAGCATCAGGGCACAGGTCAGCGTGTGGGCTCCATCTGCAGCACAAGCACAGGACAGGTGATCAGAGCCCCAGAAATCGCCCTGCAGTTGAGACCTGATCCATTTAGGGTGCCAGGTGTGACACGAGGCCTTTGGATGAGCTCAGGATGGTGCCGAGCCCATTCCTCCCACCCTGGGCACGCAGGACACGCAGCAGTAGGCATGGTGCTGGCAGCACATAGGCAAGTCGATAGGAGGCCACTGAATTAAAGCTGATCCCACAACTGGGCATAAAAACTCCCTTCCAACCCTGCAGCCCCTTTAGCCAGGCAGTGATGCTGAATTAACGTTGTACAGCTCCTAGCATGGGCAAAGTGGCAACGACACAGCCCTCTTCCAGCCACACAGCCAAAAACTCACCTGCCCACAAAGCCAAACCAGGGCAGATTTCAGCATGTGAACACACAGAAGAAAGGTGCAAAGACACAAAACATTCGGGTAAAGGAGCACAATCTGGGTGCTTCCCTGGGCCCCGCTGAGTGCCAGACACCAGTTTTCTCACCTGGCTGTTCCCTGAGGCATGGATCTGAGAGCTGGGTCTGTGTGGCGAGGAGGGCCTTCTCTTGCCTCTGGAGCTAATCTGCTCAAGGTCAGAATTAAGGATGGTTTGAGCCCTAATCGTGCAACTTCAGACTGGAGCAGGTTTTAACAGAACTATCTAAAGCACTTGCGGTCTGAGGGAAACGATGGCATCTCTGTAACAGGGGCTTTCGCCTAAGGCACTAGTACATGCTCTCAGACTGATCTCTGGTTTTATTCAGGCACTTTCTCCGAGTTTATGAACATACTCAAGTAGAAATACTCAGACGTACTTACACAGGCATGCACACAGAGAGTTTCTTACCCTCAGAAGAGATGGCATTGGGATTACACTCATAATAACGTTGGGAAAAATGAGCCAGCACTCGCTCTCGCTCTTGTGTCTCTCCCATTAAGGCCAGCTCCTTTAGAAAGGACCTGAAGAAGCAGCAGCAGCGTTGGTTGCAAATCCAGTCCTCTAGCAGCTTTCCTAACCCACTCTTAGCAGGAGAGGACCTGCCTTTCTGTCCCCTCCTGGTGATCCCCGTGTGTGAGGTGTGAAGCCCTGATTCCTTATGCCTTCCCCAGGCAGCAGCAGGACTCTGTTCCAAGTCCATGGCATCATACCTGGTCAGCACAGCACAGACTTAAGGTCAAGCACTAGAGACTATACTGGGGAATTAAGTTGGGTTGGCGCCAAAGGCTCTGGGCTCAAAGACCAGCAACTCTGTCATAGGCAAGCCTGACTTTTCCTAAACTGCACTGGCCTGTGAGCTAAGACCAGGGATGCTCTTCCTTGGTTGTGTGGCCAAGAAGGCACTTTGGAAAATGAATTCTACCATTTATGAGGTAAGGAGATCCCCAAGTGGGAGCAGTGGAGCCTGCCTGCTCCTGCAGCTCTCTGCATGGGTGAGGAGCTGCAGAAGGCATGATCTCCTGGGCCCACTTATATGACTACAGCACACGCAGACAGACAGAGTACTGACCTGAGAGCCTGGTCCAGACTCATTCCTGTGAATACGAAGAACTTCAGATATTCCCCCGCCACCATTTTGCTAAACTCATTGCTGAAAAAGAAAAAAAGGAGCAATAGTGGGATTGACCAGACAGTGGGGACAGCAATGTCCCCACATGATGATGACAGGAAGGGGAGGAATGGAGTGGATTTCAGTAGATTGGGTACCCTCCACGAGGCATGAAGCCAGAGAGTGCACTGGGGACAGACATGCCACAAAGCCAGAGGAGCCACCCACAGATCCAACCGCAGCATACAGCAAGTAAGAAAAATTAGAGAAGACAGAGCTGTAAGGGCCCAAGGAAGGTCAGCCAGGCAGCCCCCTATCCTTTAATGCCTTACAAAAGGCATCCCCACCAACACGAAATCACAGTAGAGGGTATCAAACCTGGGTGTCTTTAGGTGCTTAGCCCTGCAGAGGGAACGTGTGGCACAGGCAGGCTGTGGCAGGGAGAGGACTTTGGGGTCCCTGCAGCTATTCTCTGACAACCCAGTGCTTTGCAGGGCAGCTGTGGAGCAGGCGGGTGGAATGACAGCTCTGCAGAGCAGGCTGTTTCTTGTGAATACCCACACGTACTTCTTCCCCAAGTGGCGGGCCACATCTGCTTTTTTAAATCCATCCAGCTTGTACAGCCTCTTGGCGAGGCGTTTGGCAGCCTCCAGGTCAGCCTTGTGCCCATTGGAAAGGGTATCCGTGCTGCCCAGGGCAAGCTGCTCCATGCTGTCCATCTCCAAGTCTGAGTCAGAAACCAGCTGGCTCAGGGGGTGGTTGCTGCAATGGAAACAGACACTTCACATTAGTCTGGCAACTGATCCTCTGCTCTTTCAGCTTCTCAAGAAATCTGGGCTCTTCACCCTACTTTGGAGGCCTGCTGCTCACTGCTGGGGTGCATTACGATCAAAGTCATTACAGTTGCTAAGAGGTTGGGTCTAGGCCCTAAGGGAAGGCTTGGGGATGTGGCTGGAAGAGAGAAGAGGCAACAGGACACTTCTAGTGAACGATGACAGGACCAAGTGGCTCAAAGCCATTTCCAAATGGGGTACAGAGAGACAGGAACTCTGCCTGAAGCCATCCTGTGAGCCCTTCTCTGGAGCAGGCCTCTGGGCCAAAAGAGCTCACCACGCTGAATTGCTGCAATGTACTACCACTGTCCCACTTCTTGCCAGTAGCCTTGTTTTCCCTTCCAGGCCTACACCCTACCGAGGAAAAGCTTGGTGACTACCCTCATGAAGATGTTAAGCACTCTGCTCAGTGGAGGTGACAAACATCACGGCAAATACTCAGAGCGCCACCAGCCTATAACTCTCTGGAGAATGGTTAACTCACCCAGTATCTCTCAGCAGAGGCCCCATCTAGAAGGGAAAAGCCTGCATGAGCTGAGCCCATTTGTGGGGACAGACCATGTCTATCACAGGGCTTCTCCCCGCCATTAGCTGGCTATTTTCTCTAGGGCCTTTCCAATAGTCTCTCAAGGAGACCTGTCATGTTTGCCCCTTACAACGGAGAAGACTAAAGCAGTAGCGAGGTGACCAGTGCAAGGTCATCTAGCATGCTGAGAGCAGGATCAGAAACTGAACCCACATCTCCTAAGCCCCTGTAGCCCACAAAATACATTTTCCAAACTCTAAAATAGAGGTAAGAGACAGCTTCTCTCCCCTCAGGTAACTAGTGAGGGAAGCCCTGGAACTACAATACTTTTGTATCACCAGATCTCCATGGGAAACACCATCCCAGCTCGAGGCCTGTGAGGGTCGTGTTGCTGGGCTGTGCAAACAAGGGAGGATGCTCTGAAGTGCCATCTCGCTGCACCTGGGCCTGCGGGATCCGGGCATCCTTCGGCTCCCTCTGCGTGCACGGCTGTGAGGAGCACCCTGCCTGGCGGTTACCTGCATGCATCACGTGCTGCCCTACATATCTGCACTCATTTTTAACCTGGACAGATTCCTGGTGTTGTACTTAGAGTGCAGTTTCTACTCAAGACAAGAATTCTCACTCTAATTCTCTCCCGTAGCCTCATCCACAAACCTCCAAGTGCTTCACAGAAGGGAAAGCCGAGGCACACAGAGAGCAGCCTAAGCAAAACATCCCGGCCTCCCATCCCTCAGCATCCTGTACTGTCTTCTCCAGGCTGCCCATCCGCGCTCACCCACCTTGCCTTAAAAGGCCATGTTGGGAGCAATCTTGGCTGAGCCTCCGGAGCGGTCTGACTCAGCGCACACAAGTTAGCCCAGCAAAAAGTAAGTTGAACCTAATCAACAGTGAACATGAAGCAACTCTGACCTCGCCTAAATTTTCTGGCAGATCTCGCAATGTTCCAACCTGATTTATTTTTAAAAGTCTCTAATTGACTTTTAAGAGGCCTACTCTCCTGAGCCAATTACACAGTCCAGTCTCCTTGAGACTCCGCTTCTTCCACTAAGGACGCAGCCTCCCCGCTGCTCAGCGCTGGCCTCCCGCCCTGCGTTTGCAGCACATGCGGGAGAGCTCTGCATCGCGGCACGAGGCTGCCCTTTCCCCCTCGGAGAGGCTCCCACCTGCCTCCTCCCACCCTCTCGGCATCCCGGCAAGCTGGGAGCAGGGGAAGCTGTTCTGACCCTCAGGTCCGTTGGCTGGTGGATAAAGGCATCTCCAGCTCCTTGTGAGTCCCAAGGGAGATGCGCTGGATGTGGACTGGCGCTGAGCTTGCCAGTGCTGGAGGGTGATTGCTGTGAGGTCCGAGTGGGTGGCCCAGGGGGACATCTGGCTCCAGATGTCCTCAGAGAGCCTGTCCTTGGGCTCGCGCTGCCCTCCTGGGAGCAGTGTGACGATGGCCTTCGGGTCAGCCTGGTTCCCTGTCTGGCCCCAGGCCAGTGTGCTCTGGGGAGCTTCTGGCCATGGCTGGCAGGAGGCCTTCAGGGTCACCGTCTGCACAAACAGCACGCCCTGCCTCGTGGCGCCCCTCCAAACGCCGGGGGACACGCCTTTGTTCTGTGACATTGAAACCACTGTATAACAAGGCCCACGAGCGCTGCACGGCCCTGGGGTCAAGCAGCTGGAACAGCTCTCGTCCGCGTGCCTGAAACCGCCCCTCTCCCCAAACAGGCCGCAGGGCCTCGCGGCGCCGCCCGAGCGGGCCCCGGCACTCGCCACCCCTTGGGAGCGCTGGCCGCGCGGGGGTGTTTGGGCACCAGGCACGGTGGCACTGCCGGGCCAGCCCCTGGCACATACCCTGGCCCCGCTTCACCTCCCGGGTGCGACCCATGTGCCCGCAGCCAAAGCGCAGCGCTTAGGGGCTATTTTTGCTTCCCAGGAATGCAGAGATGAATCCACCCAGCAATTGGCACTCACAGCCCACAGCGCGTGGTGACTGTAACTTCTTTATGAACTGCAATCACAGGGGCTCCGGCTCTGTGTCCGGTTCCCAGCAGCTCCAGAGTTGCTCACAGGCTGAACTAGCAAACCCAAAGCCACCTCTCCCTGCTCCCCTGCAGGTCAGCTGGACCTCCAGAGCAAGCGGCTGCTCAGTCACACTCGGAAGACTCTTCACTCTTAGCCAATATCACTGCTATCCTGCCACCTGATACCCTGATTTGGACCTTGCCTGTAGGCTGGTGACCACAATGGGTCTCCTGTGGCAGACCTAGCACTCCAAGCACCTCTCCACGACCTCACTTCCCACACTGTGCTCTTCAGCTTTCCTCCCCAGTGCTGAGCACCCACTTGTGGCTCCTCCACAAGAACTTCTCTGCCTTTCACACCACTTTCTCCTGCAGGCTCCCAACCTGTGGTTGCAATTCTTGCTTTGCCTCTTGAAATAGGTGCATAGGGATCCCAGTTTACTTCTTAAAGCTGTTCTGCCAAAACCAAAAAGATCAAAAGCCAAACCCCCAAGCAAATGCAAAAGAGAGCAAAGAGCTTGTGTGCATGTTTGAGGCAACCGAAGTGATTCTAATTGTCCTGCCAGCGACCTAATGTGTTAGAGGATATATATTTTTTTAAGCATACTTTCTACAGTGACATTTCAATTTGGCTTGAAGAACCACTGAGATAATATTTTTACATCAGAAATATTTTCAGCTGAAGAGTTGGCCTGTACTTAAAGAAAAAAGATCAGATTTAGTGTTGTACAGGCATCCTCGGTGCATCTGCAATGAGTCATCCCAGAGGTGACCCCAAGCTCAGTCACGCCGGGCTGTCCCCTGCACCCGCCACATCCGTGGGCACAAAGGGCTCCCCTCCTACTCCAGCTCTATGGAGAGCAGGGCTCAGGCAAATGGCAAAACCCAATGCCCCAGCATCCCTTCTGCAGGTCCCCATACCCTTCCTCAGGGGCTGGTGTCTCCGAGGCCTGTGCGGAGGTGGCAGAGGCCAGGGCACAGCTGCTGTCACTGTCCCAGCTCCCTTGACGTGCCTGTGGCGAGCGCCCGCAGCAAAGCACGCTCACCCAGTTTCATAGGAGGAAATACCTGGCTCTGCAGCAGGGATTGCCTGGTCGGGTTTTGGGGCCAGGGCTGCCCAGGGGAGTTCCTGGCTCCAAGCCTACGTGATGCTGCCAAAGATGGTCTCAAGCTGTCCGTGTGAAAGCACACAAGTGCTTGCACACACAGAGGCAGCTTAAAAGCTGGCAGAAAGCACGTGCCTTGCAGCTGGGAGCTCACATGCAGCCCAGGTATGGGGCAAGGGGGAGGGAAATGCACGAGGGTTTGTACAGACAGCAAATGCTCTGTCTGGGCTCTTGAGAGACAAAGTGGTGGGAAGGGGACAGGGCAAGAAGAGGGGAACGAGCAGGAGCTCGCTCAAGGGCCACACACCATGCTGAGCCCAGCACGTCCCTTGTCCACACTGTCTATTCTCTCAAGGACAATCTCACCCCAGTGCCAAGAGCTGCTATGGGGAGTACTGCCCATGCCGGTTGTCCGGAGCTCACCAGGAGACCTGAGCACCTTCCCACACTGGAATGGAGTGTGTCTCCACCGCACGCTCTCCACTTCCCACCATAAACCCAAGCTCACCTGCCATTGTCTTCCCTTAGGGACTGTCAGCAACAAATCTTCCTAATTTCTCTCCTGGGCAAGAGGTAGCAGTAAACCACTAGCTCAGAAGAGCCTGCCCAGGAGGACTGACCTCCAGTTCCTCTCTGCTAGCGCAGATGTACTTGCAGGGTAGGGACTTTCCCTTCCCAAAGCCCTACTCCTCAGGAAAGGGGAAGATGCATCTCTGGCACAAACTGTCAGATGGCAATGGGTTCCAGTTGGAGATGCTCTACTCAGCTCCTGGCTGTCCAGCTCCTGCATGATACATTTCCTAGTGAGTCACCTGCTGTAGGAACTCCAAAAATTCCGACTGCCATCCAAGTGCCGCATGCTTTCCAAGGCAGAGCACAGGAACTCTGCTTCCTGCACCAGGACAGGCAGGGAGCCTGGTTCGAACCTGAGGGACATGAGCATGGGACAGACCAGCACTCTGCCCTCTACTCCCAACATCCCGCATGCCTGGCTAGATGGGTGATGTCTCAGCCAAGCGCGCCCAGCCTGCCCAGTATCAGGGCTCAGAACGTACCAGACTGGATCTTTGGCTGAGCTAAAAAAAATGCAGCTCCCTCCACTGGTCTCAGTGGAATGACTTTGATTTACGAGCGCCAAGATCTGGGCTGGTTCACTCCTAGCAGAACTGAAGTTAGGGCTGGGAGGACACTTGAAGGTCATCGAGGCCAGCCTCCAACCACAGGCAGGACAGCCCTGCTTTCCTCACCCTAGCCGCTCTCTCCGAGCTGCTCCTCAACACAGGCAACAAGAGGCCCCCTCAACCTCAAACACTTTCGCTATGAGAGTCAGGTAAGGACTAATTGGGGGCATCAGCCTCCCTCTTCCAAGCCATTTCTCTGGAGAGCAAATGGCAAATGTGTTCTGCCAGACCCTCCCCTGCAGCACAGCCCTCTTCAGAGGTGGCTCCCTGTCCTCTTCCCTGCCCCTGGCCCCCTAGTCCATCTCATAGCAGACAGCCCCCATTCTGCAGAGGAGAGGGACTGTCTCCTTAGGCATCTGAGTCCTCCCAACAGTTTGTAGAGTCCACAGGCTCTAAGGTCCTTAAAATGAGGTTACTCACCAGCCTGATGAATGGTTGGCTTCTCCTTGTGGGACAGAGATGTCATGATATAAATCCAGGGAAACCTGGATCTCTCACACCTTTGGGCAACGTCCAAGTGACAAGGCTTGAGTAAGACCCGTGGGGTCACAGAAGCAGCAATCAGAGCCAGGCACAAGAGGCCACCTCGCCCAGAGATCTGTGGCACCGGCCTCAGGCAGGAGCAGCTCTGCTGCGCCGGCACCTGTGCGCTGCACTGCAGCCTCGCTGGCAAGGGGGCTCGGCGTGCGCAGCGCGGCCCCACGTTGCCTGCCCCGGCCCCCCGCGAGGAACGTGCCTCTCCACAGGCCCCTGCAGCACTCGGCTACGTCCTCGCGTGCGCCGGAGCCCGCGCTGCTCCCGGAGCCCCGAGCAGCCGCGCGAGCGCAGGCGGGAGGCCAGCGCGGCATCCCCGCGGCGCCGGCGCGCGGGCCGAGGGGGCGGCAGCCC
>JAVCKT010013950.1:33518-47028 GCA_032273925.1 Rhynchotus rufescens
CCGGCTCCCCGGCACTGCGGGCGCCCTCCGGAGCGCGGCGCACGGCCGGCACCCCCGCGCCGCCGCCGCCTCCCCCTCGCCCTCCATGCGGCCGCCCGGCCCCTCGCGGCCGCCCTGCCTAGGCCCGCGGCTCCGGCCCCTGCCCACGGGCTCCGTGCAGCCTCTGCGCCTGCCTGGCTCCCCTTCCTCCCTCCCTCCCTCCTCATGCTGCCTGTGGCTGTCTCTGCCTGTCTCTCACCGCAGCTCCCCCTCCTCCTCCTCGGCTCTGCGCTCGCTCAGGGGAGGTGGCGGCCGGGGCCATCGATTCTGCTCAGCGCGGGGCTCGCTCCCCTCAGCGGCCACCTTGCTCTCCGGGCACGTGAGGCACCTGCCTGAGCCCGTGCCCGACCCAAAGGGCGTCCTGGCGGTTTTCGGCGCCTGCCGCATGTGCCAGAAGGCTCCTGCTACACCCGCGTGTGCAGCGCGGGGCGCTTCCCGCTTGCTGGCGCGCACGTGCCTGCCCGCCTGGGACGCAGCGCTCGGCTGTGTGAGCGGGGGGCTCCATGTGGGCACGCGTGGCCCCGGCCCTGTCACCCCTATGCCCTTGCCAGTCCCTCCCCTCTGCAATACCCAAGCACACACAGGGCACATGCCCGCTGCGGCAGCCCAAGCCCCTCACCCTTTACCCCCTTTGCAGCTCCTGATCTCACTGCCTTGGCTAGGATCAGCTCCTGCTGCCCTTCACAGCTGCACAGGGAATGGCCCCGGCAGACCGGAGCTGCACACAGCCACGTGCCTGCGCTCCGCGCCATCCCTCCTTTCCGTGGTTCCATCCTCTCCTTGTCACCCTGCATCCCCCTCACAGCCCTCCGCCACCCTGCACCCCTCTCTGCCTGCTGCCCCACAGCCTCCCGCCGCTGAGGTGCCCAGCTGGGCACGGTGCTTGCTGAACACCTTGGAGCTCAGGTCACCCCAGCCCAGCCAAGGGACCTGCTCGGGCGCTTGCAAGGGGAGGCACGGGCTCCCCGTCTGCTGCCGTTACAGAAGGGACCTTATAAAGAAAGGCAGCACAGCACGTTGGCACAGCCTCGGCACTCCGGCACGCGCGCCCGCAGCTGCGATCTGGCATGGAAAAGGCTTCACTCCCAGCACAGCCTCCACGTGGGGCGGCTGCCAGCCCTGGGAGCTCCCTGCTCATCCCACACAGCACTAGCTCCAGGGCCAAGTTCTCCCTCTAGCGAGACGCGGGACCTGCTGCCCATCCCCGCGGTATCGGAGCCCTTTCACAGGGACTGTGCGACCCTGCTTTGTCTCAGGTGCCCTTCTTTCTACCCCGCCTCAGGCAATGCCCCCAATTCTGCGGGTCCCTGCAGAGCCTGTCTAGCTCGCCTCCCGCTGAGATGCCATGTGGGGCAATTAATGTCCCCTCTTGCCACCTGCAGCAAGCGGGGAGTTGGGCAGGCAGGAGAGGTGGAGCAGCTGGATTTTAGGGGGCTCACACCCTGATTTGCCCTTTAGGGCTCACGGGAGTGGATGTCCCGAGCGGTTCCGCGGGCAGGGAGGGCGCAGCCCCGGCCCGTGCCGGGTACTGCGGCAGCCCAGCTGCGCTGGCAGCGCTGCTCACGGCAGCGGTGCTGCAGAGCCCTGGGATTTGCAGCGCTCATTGCAGTGCTCTGGCTGCCTACAGCAGGATGGTCCTGCAGCCACCACCACTGCCCCTCGCACCTCTCCCTCTCACCAGCCCCACACGTGCCCCCACGCACCCTGCCAGATCTGAGACCCCCTGTGTGCCACCCCGCAGCACCCTGTGCGCCTCCCCGCAGCACCCTGCCTGCCGCTGGCTCCAGCATCGCTGTCACTGCTCTGGGGACAGGCTGCTTCAGCAGCAGCCCCCAGCCCTGCTCAGCAGCACCCCAACAAGGCAGCAACCCACGGCATGTCCCCAAAGCAAGGGACGGACACTCATGAAGCTGCTGTCCCACTCTGGAGGTCCCACTGCTCAGTGGCCCAGCACAGGGCAGGCAAGGGGACCACTGGGGGGTATCCCCTCTGGGGGGTTTCCTATGATGGGGTGGCTCTCAAGAGCCCCCCAGCAGAGCCTTTCCCATTGCCAGGTGCTATCTAATCTGGAAAGGGAAAAAGTGGTTCCTAGCATGGGGAGTGTGGGACAGCCTTTTCCCCAAGAAAAGCAGGACTTGGAGCCAGGCTCTCCTCGAGCTCAGGGATGAAGGGCCGGATGTAGCCTCCTCACCCAGCTCCTAGCTGACAGTCTCAATGCCTTCAGCCAGCATTACCTCCTGTTTAACCAAGGACACCAGATGCAGACCAATGCCAGGGCAGGGGTTGCTGTGCTCTCAGGCAAATTTCTTGCAAACAAGGTCAAGATAATAGGAGGGAACACCATAGCCTTGGTCTGAGCCTTGAGGGTGTGCAAACCAAGCTTATCACATCATGGCAAACAGCGAGGACATCACAGCTCCAAACTACTACCAAATCCGTGCACCAGCAATGAGAGAGATATCTACAATTTTGTCATTTCTACGAACAGAAATGGAGTGTTGTGGCTTGCAGAGCAGTTACATCCAACCTGGACTCCATCAGCAACCCAAGCAAACAGCAATGCCAGATGCTTCAGAGGCACAAGCAGGACAGGCAGCTGACTCCTCACGGAAGTCCAGGCTGCTGGGGTTGGCCAAGCGCCCAGCGCAGCTACCCGGGGGCTCAGCTCTGCCCTGCCTGCTGGGAGGTGCAGCTCCTGCTGCAGGGCTCCTCCAGGCCTGGCCGCCTCGCAGCCCAGCCTGAGCACAGTGCAGGGACCCTGCACCAGCCTCCTGGGGCTGAAAGGGGCAGGGAGAAGAGGATGGCAGCCAATATCTGACACGAGGTGCTGGTTGGCAAGCTGCACCTTGCGCTGTGGCTTGGGGCGGCGGATGGAGTTTATCCATCTGTGCTCACGGCACTGCCCGGGAACGCCCTGCTCTGGGCACACCGGCACAGGTGACCATTAGTGCAGAGTCTTGGGAGGCTCCTCATCTTTCCCCAGTTCCTTCTATTAAGGCTCATTAATAGGAGCATCACACAGCTACTCAAACTGGGAGCAACTCTGCTGGGCTCCCATTCTTGGGCAACCCTTTGAAGCTCCAGGCCGGACGCACCTTCCTCAAATTATTTTCAGTGCCCAGTGCCCTACATCTCACACTGGTTCCCAATGTACTTCACACTATCTGTTAAAACCTTCACGCCCTGTCCGCAGGGTAAGATCACAACCTCCATGTCTGAACTCCCACGAGGGCAGGGAGAGAAGCCTTGTCCGGAGCGCACAAGGTTGTCCGGAGCGCACAAGGTTGTCCGGAGCGCACAAGGTTGCTGTGCTGCTGCCTGCTGGGGTCCCAAGCCCCGACTGCTGCTAGGCCGGGTTTCACACACTCTGTCCTGGAGCAGCTGCCTCAGGCCACTCGCTCGCCTTCTCTAAGGCAACTGGCAGTTCTGCAAATCAGGGCCGTGGGAGAGAAACTGGGCCAAGAGGAAACCTGTGGAAAGACCTAAGGAGGCATTTTATGCTGAGCTATTAAAAAAAAATACCCCAAGGAATAAGTTCAGGATGAGGGATGGTGGTAGTGTGCGTGTGCGCATGTTTAAGAAGGCCAGATTAGCTCGTATAGCATCATGGAAGGAAAGTCCAAGCCACAGGGTCTGGGCCCGGCTGTGCCCCAAGGGCAGCAGCCGAGTTTCCCCGGGCTCCTTGGCTCCACAGAGCAGGGGGCAGGTGGTGCTAGACAGGGCTGGGAGAGGACAAGAGAAGGTAAGAGGGCCAGTGACAACAGGGCCATCAAAAATCCACACTGCAGAAAGGTTTCTTCATATTTCGATTACACCTTCCCCAGGCTAGGAAGGATGGCAGCAAGGCCAGAACACATCTAGGCTCTTGCTCAGGGGACACCTCTCCCTGGCCTCTGTCACAGCCCAGCGCTGCTCCAAAAGCCGTGCTGGAAGGGCACAGAGCTGCACTGTCCTGGGCACTGCTGCTGCTCCCTGCTACGCAGAGCAGCAGCCGCTGAGGAAACGTCTCCTCTGAGCCTCTTCACTGCCATGCCCGCTGGTGGCTGTGTCCTTTCCTGCCATCGCCTCCTGTGACCCCTGCAGAGGCACTGACGCAATAAAAGGTGCCTCTTTTACTGTGAAAAAGTGGTGAATAAGTGAGACGCTGTGCCTTTGTTTTCTCTGGGGTGCTCTATTTTGGTCCTTTGCCTTGGCAGATGAATAGGAAGCTGCTTCTTCCTCCAGAAAGCGGTGATCACAGCTGGATACTGCCACCCTTCGCTGCTTTGTGCCTCCCTGACATAACCAGCTTTGCAGCAGAGATCTCGCCTGGCCTCTGTGCCACCTTGCCTGGGCTTCAGTGTCAGGCCTGCCCTAAGGAAAGGGAAGGTCTAAATCAGAGCCTCTCTCCAAGACAACCGTGAAGTATCACAGGTACCTAGAACTGCAGAGAGCCAGGGGTGACAAGGAGCCCAGTGCCCACCTGGCCACCCCAGGCTGAGCCCACAAGAACAGCATGGGTTGCTGCCAGTAGCCAAACTGCATTTGGTTTTGGCAGCTGAGGGAAAGGCAAGTTTCCTTCCAGCACATCCATTTCCAGCACTGGACACTGGTGGGGAAAGCCTGCAAGACAAGTGATTCAGGAGACTTTAACACAGCACAACAGGTTGCTGGTGCAGAGGGGAGATCTTGCAAGGAGGAAACAGGAAAGGTGAAGCTGGTGTGCCACAGATAACAGGTTATCTGAGAGCCACTGGCTCTGCAGCCAAGTCATGAGATAGGGCATGACCCCCAAAGAGGACCTGTCTGCACCCCACTTGAATGTATTCTGGAAAAGAGGCAAAGAGGAAGCCTGCAAAGCAGCTAAGACGTTTCTGAGAAGGGAGAAGAGTCCAAGCAAGGCATCATCTCTGTGTGAACATGGTCTTAAATGGAAGTAGTGGGGCTGAGCCCCAGCCTGCTCCACCAGAGATCTCTCCAAGAGGGGTGGGTGTTCTGAGCTCAGGTGCAGCAGGATAGGAGTCATGCACAGAGAGTCACTAGTGGGCCAAAGTCTTCTCTGCTCTTGGTCTCCCAGCATTGACAAAGCTGGGGAGGTTCAGGAGGTCAAGTCAGGCCACAGCAATATGGCTGTGGGACTCTTGCCTTCAAGAAATAGAAAGGTGCTGCTCACACGGGGAGAGACACAGCAGTAGCAGGGGGACTTGGCCTCCAGGATGAACAGGCTCTTTAATATCTACCAATGCCAACTTCTGACAGGCCTCTCCCTGCAGACACCACAGCTGTTGGACTGGCCTGCAGTGGGAGCCACCACAGACTGAAGTCTTGAGACTCTCTGCTTGCTAGGCTGGATGGCACCAAAGCCAAGAAGAAAGGACTAAATTGCTCTCACCTACATGCTGAGCACAGTGCCAGCAATTACTGTCTTTATCAGTCACTTAACAGGGCCAGACCTCTTCTAACCCATCAGGAACAGCTCGTGTTTTATCCAGAATTGTCTTTACAATTGTGTCAGCACACACAGCCCTGACCTTTCCTCTCTTCCCTAGTGACATAGATCAAGCTCTGGTCAGGATTATACTTAACAGCCATCCTTGGAGGCCCAGGTGAGTATTAGATGACTTGGACCACTCACCTCATGTTGGAGGCCAAAGGAGTGCCAAAGCTGTCCTCGGAGCGGCAGGGGCTGTGCCGAACACCCTTCCCTCGCCTCCCTCGCTCCTCCTCCCTCTCAGTCCACGGAGCGTCTGAGGCCGAACTGGTCCCAGAGTCTGGCTCCAAGTGAGCCAGAGGAGCAAAGTTCTCCTCAATCAGCTTGGCGCTGTCTCGGATCTGTCCCTGTACTTCAGGGGTGAGGGTTGGGAGGTCGAAGGTAAAAACAGTCCCATGAGTGCGGGCTGGAGAGGAAAGGATGTCGATGGAGTCCAGGCTGGTGTAAGATGTGCCTTTGGCTCGATGGGACTCCATGATGCTCTCAAAATGCTTGCTGAAAGAGTCCATGCCATCCTTGGAGAGGCTGTGCCCAAGGAGAAAGGGCACTGGAGACTTGAGCATACCCTGTGTGTCTTGATCCATGACCCTAGAGGGAAAGAAAGTGAGAAGAACTGGTCACTGAGGAGCAAGGGATCAAAGCCCAAATCCAAAAGCCCTGTGCTGCTCCAGAAGGAAACTGGGAAGGACAGAACTCTCCTTTAAACATCTGTGAGATGCCAGACCTCCAAGGCAAAGCCTCGCCTTCCAAGACATCATGGGAACAGGGACTGCACTAGACTCCCTACAGACATATGCTTCTCCTTTAATGCACCACAGACCTTTGTTCCTTTAGTAGCTCATCCTATTAAGAGGCTTATGAGATGCCTACTGCTTCCAGTCACTTGACTGGAGGCTAGATCCAATAAACGGCTCAAGAGCCAGAAGCAGGACACGGTACTTCAGCTCCATTTGAACCAAATCTGGAAGTGCCTGAATTTTCCATGTACCTTCAGTGCAACCTGGCACCTGGACTGCTCTTCCTGAAGCTGTTCACAGCACGTGACCCCTTCCTCCACAGATGTGCCACCATGGTCTCACAGCAAAGTGCCCAGAGAGTGCCTAACACCCATCTGCAAGCTCTGCACTAAATAAATAAATACATAAATAAATAAAATAGTTTTAAAGCAGGAAGAGGATGGCTGAGTGGTTAGAGCACATGCAAAAGAATTAGGCTGAGATCAGCCAGGCTTAGCTCCCAAGGGACTGCTCTAACCATTAGGCTATACCTTCCCCAATAAAGCCAAAGCACCATGTGAAAAAACATGACAGATGATAATAGAAAGACAGTAAAATCCCCTATCCTGAGAGCAGGGAACTAAACCCACAGCTTTCCTCCTCATGGAGGCGTCCCAACCACGTCCTCTTTGGCTGCCCCATGGCTCAGCTACGCTAGGAAGGCAGCAGAGGTACTTGGGTGGCAGCAGCACTTTCTGCTGGTTGGTCTCCTGTCCCCTCAAGTCTCAGCACGAGTCTATTCTGAGGTCCCAGGTTTTCCAGGCACTTTGTAGGGAATATTAAACCCAGCTCTGGGCTTGAGGCCCTTGTGTGTTGGCCCACAACCTAAAGGCTCAGCTTAGTCCTAGCAATTATCTTGTCACATATGAAGGCAGCAGTAAGGCTCAGCCTGTCTCTAGGACAGGCCTGGGTACAGCCCAAGGCAAGAGTTTCCAAATCCTGAACCCTTGACCCATTTATCAGGTAAATGAGATAAATTGCAGCCAGTCTATCAATCTGAGCATGTGACAGTAAGGATATTTCCAACACAGGGAACATCAATGTTTCATTCGTACAAGCACAACCGCAATCATAAAAGCCAATTTTACTCATAAGCTGCTATCACCTTATTAAAGCACCAGAAAAGCACTTGTTATGCCACTGTCGTCTCTGATTAAAAGAGAAGAACTGATCCAGCTTGTCATAACATTTGTTATGAACAAACAGCTTTGCACAGAGGGCTCAGAAAATGTATTGCCATTACAAGCACCAAATGACTTTCAATTAATTAGCCTTTGTGTGCCGCTCACAAATGGCACCCTGACTATTTCACTGGGCTGCGAGGTGACAATTTTAGTCCAGGGGCTTCGGGGGAGCTCGCCTGGGCAGGCGGGAGGCACGAAGGGTGAAGGCTGCCCCTGTCCGGCTCTGGCGTTTCCCCATGTTGCTCAGTCCTGCTCTGTGCTCCTACCCGTTCCTCCATAAGGCACTCGGGGTGGCTGCTCACAGGCACGGGCAAGGGAAGAGAGACCTATTTGACACTCATAGACAAGGTCACAGGTGCAGCTGTTCACTCACTGTCCTTACCATTTAGCAGCCTTCTACTACATCAAGCTAATGCTGCCAGCTTCACTTTGCATCTCGCATCCAACAGGAGGGCCGTGGGCTGTACTAGAGAGGACGGCGCCTTGTCCCAGGAGCGGCTGAGGGAACTGGGCTCAATCTTGTGACCAGGTATATTGTCAAAGTACAGAAAGAAATATAGCTATTTCTTCCCCATCATCTGAACCCCGGGAGCTATTTCTCCCCTCTGAAATACCAAGCCAGCTCCACACAAAGCAGCTGAGACGGGGAAGGATGTGGCTGCAGTGACACGGGCAGAGCGCTGCCTGAACACGCTCCTGCTGCTCTGCTCCAGCTGCCCGGCCAGCCGTGCGCTGCCCGGCCTTCCCTGCCTCCGCTTGACTCGTGTCCCGCTCCCATTTGCAGGAAGGATCCGTGCAGAGGCACGTGGTTGCAAAACAAGGGAAACACAGCTGGGAGAAGTGGACACCAAGCCTATAATTGGGTATCTGCACAACAGCAAGGGGCAGTGGAGTAACAAACATGCAGCCCTGGTCGTGGGAACCACTGCAGGAGCCATAGCCTCCCTTTCTTGGGAAGAGGCCAGTGGGTAAGTGGAGGAGGTGACAACCATGCTGCATTACACACGAATATCCCAGCCCCCGGTGCTGAGGTTCACCTGTGGGCTCCAGGCTACTGCAATGGAGCAGCCACAGCTGCAGGGAAGGACTGGCCGGTTCTCCCTGCCGCTGCTGCCCAGCACCGTGGTCCCTGGCAGGAGGGCGAAGACGAGGCCAGTTCTCTCCGTCGAGGCCCTCAGGGGCTTCCTCTCATCACCAACACCCCAAGCCCACGACTACAGCCCTGCCGTGCCCGTTCCTCCTGCCGGCACGGAGGCAGCAGGAGCTGCGCTGGGGTCCCAGCTCAGCCCGCAGGGGACAAGGCTGTGCACCAGACACTCCTTCCCCTAATCGCCCTCTCAGCAAAGCTCATCTGCAGACAAGCACTGAAGGCTCCTTGCGCTCGCCCAGGCTCCTTCGCCTGCAGCCACCTCCTCCCGCTGGCCTGCTGCTGAGCTTAGTGCCAGCCCTGCTGCCGTACTCCAGTGCCAGCCCCGCTGCCGTGCTCCAGCGCCAGCCGCGCCGCAGGGCAGGCTCTACGCCGCACCTCCCTGGGCACTCGCTCTCACGTGCCGCTTTCGTGCTGTGGTCACTCAGCCCCACTCCAACCCACTACAACATACTGGCACGTGCACGTGGCCCCTCGCTGCCCAGGCCACCGGGAAGCGGGAGCTTGTTGTGGGGCGGCTGCGTCCAGTGCCCAGCCCCAGCTCTGTAGCCACACCGAGCTCTGAGGCTCTGCTTCAGCACAACACGAGCGCCTTGTGGCTACTGAGACAGGTTAAGCGCCAGGCTTAAGCGTTATGCTTAAGTGCTTGATTAAAATTGTCGCCTTAACCACTTTTTAATCCCCAGCAAAATCGCCCTGCAGCTATTTTCTCTGCGCAAGTAGCCGATTTTCCAAGGGTTTTCCTGGTCCAGGCTGCCCTGGTGGCCAGTAGAGACAGCTCTGCCTCCCGGCACTCCTGCACCTGCCAGGGCACCGGGGATCACAGTGCAAAGCCCTCGGCCACCCTATCTGCCAGGCCACCGGTGCCACGGGCCACGCTGGCCCTCTGGGCACCAGCAACGGGAGCTTGGCAGCAACAGCCAATGCTGCTCCGGGAGAAGGGATTTGAGCCCGTTCCTGCTGACAGGTCTCAGCTCTCCGGGACTAATGGGACTAAAGACAGTAAAGGCTTAGACTAGTCATTAGAGCGGTAGATCCGACTCTAAATATATTCAGCAAGCAGACAGGCTGGAAGAAGATGCTGCTTCTTCTGTCACTTTTCTTCACTTGTTTAATTTTGCACTGGATTTTTTAGACAGACATCCTGCCTGCTGTTAGCTTGCTCACTTACTTTGGGATGGTAAATCACACAAGATGCTCTTTGCCCAAAATATCAAGGGCAACAAGATAGCGTCAAGCCAAAATCCTCCCTTAAGGCCCTTAAGGCTAGATTTTCAAGGGGATTTACATGCCTAGATGCTGTGAATTAGCATCCAAAGGGAATTGGGTGCTTCAGTAATATCGCGGGGTTGGTTCTTCCCAGCTACTAACAACCTGTTCTGCAGAGCAACTGCTGGGATCGCATCCCAAAACACTCATGCCTTCATTAGGGCCGGCCTGGCTGAGAGCAGCGCTCGGAGCAGCAGTGCAGCTGCTGGCGGGCTGCTCTAATCCCCCCAGCTCCACCACGTCTTTGAGCAGGCAAGGCGGAAAGCTTCCAGTAAAAAAATATCATTACTAGGGGCTGGCAAAGAGGAAGGAGGACTGCAGCTGCAGAGCGCAGAATAGTGCAGAAGCAAAACAGATAAAACAGGTTGTAACATAGATATGAATCAAGCTCACATTTCTGGACTACTGATTTTCAAAGCATTGTCCACAGAACCTGCACCTCACTGGGAACAGTTTTGGGGGGCACAAATGCAAAAGTCTGAAAGCCACATGGCAAAGAAGCCATGAAAAAGGAATGTGATATCCCCTATATACCTACTGGTAATGGGACACAGAGCACCGAGCTTGGGAGCAGTACTACATTTAAGCACAGATTTCTAACAGTGCCTGGGGAACTACAAACAGCGGCTGCAGGGGACAAAAAGCAGGTCTAGGACTGCAGCTCATACACAGTGACTTAGTATATACCTGGAAATACAACAATGCCATATAATACAACTTGCGTGCAGCAATAATACTGTCATTTTAGACCTTGTTCAAAACTTGTCACAAATTTGTTTGGATAAAAGTACATTTGCTATTAAAATTTTACTTTCAGCTTTTCTGCACAATCCTGTGTTTCAGAGGAGCAGGCAAGGAGACATACCTGTCCCCTCTGCTTGCAGGGCAAGAGCCGGAGCAGCCCGTGGCAGAGCAGCACTCCCTGTCAAGCACACACCACTACATCCATTTCAGCACAGGGACCCTGTGCTTTTCTTTCCCAAGGCAGGGGCACCGCTACAGGACCTGGGGCTATTTCTTTTATCACCTCTTTTCAGTGCCAACATCAAAAACATCCCCATTCCCGCTCCTTGGCCCTCCTCGCGCACAGGCCGGTCTGCAAGTGCCCGCCGCTTGCCCGCGGCTACCGCCTGCTCTGCTGTGGCCAGCAGCCCCTGGCGCGGACGAGACCTCTCCTTGTGGCCAACCTGCTGCCTGCTCAGCAGGGCCAGCACCATCCACGGGCTCCGAGTCATGCCCCGAGTGCTCTTCCCCCAGCCTCCTGCTCTGCCTGTCCACCCTCCGAGCTCATTCCTTAGACACATGGGTGTCCAGCGCCACACTCCAGGAGCCCACTTGGCCCTTGCCACCAGGCTAGAAGGCCCCATCTGCCATTGGGCCCACATCCTGACCGCCAGCGCCCAGCACAGGACAGACAGCACCTCAGGGACATGAGCTGGCCAGATGCATGGGCAATTGAATGATAACTATAGCATCCTCTGCTATCATCAGCATCCCGTTAAAGAATATTTTGCCACACAAACAAAAAATGATGCTGGAAACAACAGCATCAGGCTCGTTCCAGGTCAAGAAGTCCCAAACACTTTCCTGAACACAGCAAATAACCAGTGTGGCCAAGCAAGAGGGTTCATGCCCTGTCACCAGGGCACGGACATCTGTGGAGGACAGTGTGGCCAGTGCCCAGCAGTGCAGAGCACCGCCAAGGACGGCGTGGACTCAGATGTCCTAGCGCTGTCACCTGAAGGCCAGGCAGGATGGGGGAGGCAGGAGGGCATTAAGGTGGCAGGGAAGCCTCGGGCCGCAGCGCCGGCAGGTGACGTGGCTGGCGGGTCTCCCCTGCAGGGGCAGATCTGAGGCATGGTGCCCTGTGCTGACCCGCCAGCACCATCCACCCTGCCGGGCAGGGAGCCCTGCCCAGCCTTGCCCAGCGCCATGAGGCAGGACAGGGCCCCAGCCCTCTGCCCACGCTGGCCTGGACCCTCTCGGCAGGGCCCCTTTCACCACACACAGGGGATAAAGGAGCAGGCGCAAGGAGCTCTCTGCGCTCGCGCCCGCAGCCTCACCTTCGCCCGCTCCGCCTCGTCGCCTCAAACACCTCGTCATCCTCATCGGCCTCGCCGTCCCGCGTGCCGCCAGCGGTGCCCTCGCGTGGGCGCTCGGCGGCAGCCGGGGCAGGGGGCTCCTCCGGCGTGCTGTCCCTCCTGCCCGGTGTACCCGTGAAGCTCGGGTTGCTCTCGCTGTCCTTCTGGCTCTCAATAGCCGAATCCACCTCGTCCTTCTCGGCCAGGATGTCGTCGATGTTGGTTTCGCGGTAGCACCTCAGTGGCACGGTGTCCAAGTCTGTCTCAGAGTACTTCACCGTCCTCCTTATAATGCCAGTCTCACAGAAGCCGGGCTTCTTGCAGCCCGGAGGAGACATCTCTATCTCCACCTCCACGTGGCTCAGGCTGTGCTCGGCTGCCGGCCTCTGTGGCTCCGGGGGCTGCGGCGGGGGCTCGGCCGGGACAGCGGGGGCCTTGGGTGCAGAGCAGCCTGACAGAGAGACCAAGCACTTAGGGACGGGGCCCCGGCCTTGGGGAGAGCACCCACAGCGCGCAGGGGAAGCCACTGTTGCGACACCGCAAACAGGCTCATACATGCAACGGGACACCCGGGTGGGAAGAGCAAGAGCCTGGAGGAGAACAAGTGTGTCAGGAGAGGTGCACCATGCTCGCAGCCTGTGCTGCACTGCGGGCACATGCGCTGGCCCGGGCCTACGGCTCCTCCTGGGCATGCAGGGTTTGTGCTGCACACACCGAGCTGTGAGGATGCCCCTGCCCAGGGAGGGACAACCACAGAGGGACAACCCGCTCACCTGTCCTGGGAGTGTCCGTAGCACCATAGAAGAATTCCCACTTGGCCCTGGCGACGCGCTGGGCGTGGGCCGAGCTCTCCCGAGGATATGCCCACAAGCTTCCCTGTGGGACACAAGCGCCGTGAGCGGCGGGTGCCCAGGGCAGGCGCCGCAGCCATCCAGCCCGCAGAGCTGGCACCTACCTGGAATCGAGGCTCGGGGTTCAGCGCGCTCCTGGCAAAGGGCGCCCGCTCCTCCGGCAGTGTCTGCAGCCCATTGGTGAGGGAGCTGAAGAGGCAGCTGGTGTTGAGGGCGCAGGCGTCCCTCCCTCCGGGCTGTGCGTCCCCCAGGGTCCTGCCCCTGGCCAGCAGCGGGTCGGACACGGATGCCTCGAGCTTGAGCCTGCGCACGAGCTGCTCCTGCAGCTTGGGCTGTGCCGGAGGGGTGTGCGAGCCGCCGCCGTGCCCGGTCCTGCTGTCACACACAGGCGGCGAGCCCGGCGCCCGGGCGCTCTCGCTGCCCCCCAGGAGCCTGCCGGGCACGGGGGTCCCCTCCTCTGCGCTGGCAGCCCGGCCCAGCTCCAGGCTGCGGCTCAGGCTGTGGGGCCCATCCTGCCACCGGGGCGCCGGGAGGCCGTTGAGCGTCCTCACGCTGGCCTTCTCGATGAAGCGGAAGGTGACGACGGAGCTGCGGCCGTCGGGCGCCACCAGCGGGCTGCGGCTGCCCGGCGAGGCCAGCGCGGGGCCCAGGGTGCCGCGGCGCGGCGTGCAGGGCGCCGTGGCGCGCCCCGCG
>JAVCKT010013951.1:4527-16356 GCA_032273925.1 Rhynchotus rufescens
ATACAAATAAAGTTTGTCACAAAATTAACCAACGTTGCTGTTAATTAGTCAATAGAAACTAAATACCCCGTTCATGAATCATTCCAACCCCGACCGCATGGTGGCGCCACATTTTCTCGACAACAACAACTGCCACTGAGGTTAGAGAATATGCCTTAGCGCCGTGGTTTGACTTAAAAGAAATAATGCAGATTCTGCACGTAGTAGAAGAGGCTACTTTTGCTCATTAAAAATATAACCCAAATAATAAATTTAAATGAAAGCCAAAGAAATTGCATAATTATTCATCATTCTGGTGGGAAAAAAAACATGCTGACAGGAAGAGTTCTGTCTGCCAAACAGGCTTTCTGTCTCTGCTATTCCATACACTCATGTTGGTAGTTAGGAACAGATTGCTCTTGGGCGATCATATGATGACTACAGATGTGTTTCCTTCCTCTGCATTAGTGTTTGAGCTTTCAAGTGAGTCATGACCCTCCTTTTAGAACAGCCCCATTCCAAGGCAGGATGGATTGCTCCCGTGCTGGAGCACACACGATTTTAGGTGCAGCTGGAGGGATCCTCCTTGCTGCTCCCTGATTCCTTAGAGCCCACAGCAGCTGCTCTCCCCGCTTAGCAAAGGGAGAGGAAGGACATTTTGCAGGTTCAACTGTTCTGCTGGAAACTGAGCAATGCAATCAGAAATGACAGAGTGAGCTCAGCAGAGACCAAGCTCCAAGCTGATTTTTGGCAAACCCTTTCCTGTCATTCAGATTCCCAGAAGAAGCAAATTTAGGTCTATCATTAACTGGTACTTTATGCTTCTCTGTCCTTCTTTTCAAGGCAGGAGAGCAGAAGAAGAGGAATGTGAGGAGAGGATGGTTGTATTTATGTGATATTACATGACTGACCTTTGGCAGGGCTGTCCCTGAAGAGATACGAAAATAAGTACTATCTCAAGAGGAAAACAAGAAGACCCTGGTGTGCTGACAAATATTGATGTGCATAAATAACAACATAGGTTTAAGTTGTTCACTTACAATAAGACAATATAACAGGAATGCCAATTTTTCCTTCATTGCCCAAAACAGAATTCCATTTTTTTCCTCAACAAATTCTCTCTTTTATGCTGTATTTATTTGCATTTGTGAAATTAGATGGTTTCTCTCAGTCAGATCTTCCCTGCTGTTTCTGTACAGATAAATAGTTGCTCCATGGCTGCCTTTAATGGCGTATTTTAAGTGTCCTTTAATCCAGGGTGAGCAGATGTTGATCTGTTTCTCCCAAAACAAGAATAAAGAATTCTGTTCATGAAGTTTTATCTTTTACTGGTCAGAAAAACAGTAAAATCCAATGTCACAGCACAGTTCTTCCCTCCATCACAAGAAGAAAGACTCTACAGTTCAAAGCCAAGTCCTCCTGTGGTCTCAAGCAGCCCAGCCACCTTGCTGTTTGTGAGTTCTTATTTAGACCAAATACAGAGCGGAGCAACTATTTTTCTGTATAACCTGAATTCTTTCTCTATGCAGAGTTTCTGATCTAGTGCCCATGCAACTATGACTGTGATGCTCTCCTTTTACAAAAATACAGAACAGCTACAGTGTATGTTTCTTTCTCTGATAAATGGAGTCCTGAAGAGCCTTCTTCTTTGAACTCTATGAGATTACAAAGGATGGAATGGGGTTTAGGACTCAAAAGTGTGACATTAGCTAGCAATCTTAAATGATCGAAGTAATTTATTGAATTTATATCTAGAGTGGAAAGAACTGCCATAAGAACTTATGTGATGTGATGAGCACCTTGGTCATCATGAGGTAATCATACTCCTGCAGGCTTACAAAACATTGTGAAGAAACATTTACTTCTTCCCACATAACTAAATATTTGTCGTCCTGTTGCTTATGTTGATAATGAGATCTTTATTTATATACATATATATTTTAATTGATAAATAATGTTGCTGAGTTTGTACGTTTTCTATTTGACCAGCCAGGTGATAATTAATTGTTAATAATTGAGTTCTCATTTTTCAATATGTTCTGATGTATTTAGTGAGTTGGCATGGACTCACAAGAGCATTTGGGTAATGTGAAAGGTAGGAAGTAAATTTATGAAGTTTTATTCTGGACACTTGTATCATATATTCAAATCCCTGCCAAGTTCAAGGCTTTACTATTCTTCCAGTAAAACTGGTGGGGGAGGAAGTTTTGTAAAAGTCTGAAGTTTACTACATATGTTGGCTGTGCTATAGGATCAAGATTCAAAAAGACAACACTGTAAAAGAAAGGGAAGAAGAGGTATTTTCATTTCAGAAACCTTGGACTCTTGAGCCCTAAGCCATAAGCAACTTGCCCAGGGTCGTGTTTGATAAGAATGGTAGAGCCAAGAAATTGAATTTGGAATGACTGAATTATGGTGCGGTGCCTTTACCCCGGGTCATTCTTCCATTTCAGATAAAAATCTTCCTTGCAAGGGATTTTTGTTCTCTTCTGGAAATCTGGTTTAAGGTATGGGTGCTTTTCCTGCTTTGAGGCATGTTTTGTAATAAATCTTTAAGGCAGGTTTGCTGCTCACTCTTCTATTGTTAAATACCAGCTGAAACATTCCTTTACAAAGGTGGATGGATGAACAGGAAGGAAGGAAAGTAGGAAGAAAGCAAGGAAATATTTTTTCTGTATTTTTGAGACATCTGGTTCACATTTATTTTTCTTTTACTGCATATTATTTTGGCGAGATGGTAAGAGATATAGGAAGTAAACACTGAGTAAATGCTTTCTCAGATTTGTGCAAATTTAGTGTAATGCCATGAGCAGCACAGCTCCAATATGTTGGAACTGTGTGAAAGTGGTCATAATCAGAAAAGTGCTTTGCTTTCACTAGTCATTTCATGCCTCTGAAATACTAATGTCCTTTCAGTTTGGGGATGAGACTGACTCCCTTACTGTTTTTATACAAATTAGAGTCTATCATTCTGTATAGATTTTTTTTTCTCAATCATCTCACATATTTTCACAGAATCACAGAACAGTTGAAGCTGAAAAGGGCTTCCAAAGAAGATAAATCTTTAATACAGGTTTATTTGTACTAGCTGGCTTGTTTGTGGTTTTTTAATTTTGTGAAATGCCAAAGCTATAATTTCCTATCTGTAAATGCTATATAGCAGTCTTTCTTGTATGTATCTGTAAATTCTGGTTTAATCTTCATTAAATTCCTAACAGCCCTTTATTTATATGTATATAATTAAGATTCTGCATCTACATCCTGAAGTATCATTGAAGTCCCTAAAAAATCCACTACTAGCTGCTTGAGGACTACAATAGATCCCTTCCTCGCACTCAATATGATGATCTGTGTAGCCTAAAGATGATAGTTATGATTCTGCATTAAGTTCAGTGTCGCTCTACATACATTTATTTGCAACATATGGATGAGAGTGCTTGAAGAGTGGCAGCCCTGGTTCTGCAAAGAGCTCAGCTGGGCAGTTTTGCCATGTAGCTTTACTCTGTGATCCAGGGCCTACATAACCATTGTACTTAAGCAGCAATCCAGTAAAAGCCAAAGTTGCACAAGTGTTTAAATGTCTTAAGAAATTGTCAATGTATAAAATTCAAGTCCAACAACGTGAGCTTTTCCAGCAGTAGCAGTCAACAAGAAATGCTACCTCTGTATCAAAGGACACATTAAAAGGAGATATCTGTGAAACACTATAGTTTAGTACTGTTGTACCCACTGAACAAAATTATTTTTTCAAGCAAATTCTAGCCAAATTTTAGTCAAATTAAGTTAAAGCTAAGAGGACTATGGCTCATGAAAGGACCCCCATCAGACCTCATGACTTAAATTTTCTCACTTACCGTTCAAAATTATTTGAGATCCATCTAGTAATAGAAGATTAAGCAAAATAATTTGATGATCTCAGGGTAACAGGTAATTATGGAATCAATGATAAGAAGAATAATATATGTGCTTCTGCAAGACTAAATCATATTTTATATTTTGAACTAGAAAAATATTTTGCCGTTGTGAAAGTGAAGGTGTTCAAAGGGAGCTCAAGACAGTCAAAAAGTCAAAAAGCCAGGACCCCTGGTGTAATGTGGAGGCCAGATCCATGTCCAGACACTGGACACCACATGTAGGACCACAAATGCTGCCCTGAAGGAACATTTCCTACAGAAAATGTAGGGACATATTTCTGCAAAGAGATTACTCAACACATCCTCCTTATAAAACAATCATACCAGGAAGAGCAAATGGGAATGGCAGAAGTGCAAATGGTTGATGGATAATACTGTGCACATGGCACAGGGACGGTGGGTCAGTGCACATGGCTCTGTGCCTCTGCTGAGCTCCAAACTGTGTCTTGTCTGCAGATCCAGCCCCAAACCCAGAGAGCAGAGAGGGGCCTGAGGGCCGTTCTTTCTTGCCTCTCATCTGCACAGCACAGGGTGCAAATTCAGTACCAACTGGGAACTGAGCAGCTAGGAAAGGTCAATGTCTTTTTACTTCTTGTCATTGGGTCTTTGCCTTGTGTCTTGTATAGTTATGGGGTGAGTGGTTATGTAGTATTACCAGGTGAGAATGGTAGATCCTTACATCTGCTTTGCCAAGCCATAAACACCTGACTGTATTGATAAGACAATGAAGAATCAGATGCTCCTTGTTCTGTAATATCCTGAGTGGTTAACAGCAGGTTTCTGTATTTAATGTTTACCAGCCTGGCTTTGTGGCAAGATTCCTGCATACTGTGTTGACTGTGGCGCTGAGGTGATCAAACTGATGTTTGGAGGTCAGTTATTGTTTAGAAAAAAAGAAAATCCCATGGAAGAACACCAGTTTACATGCATCATTAAAGCTCCATCAGCACATTACACAGCTCCAGGTTGTAAACCCTGCCAGATCAGGACCTCTCACTCTTTAGATGGATGAACGTAATGATGCTAACAGTGTCAGGGCATGCATTGTGATTAGGCTGTGACCAGGAGGCAAGACTTTTGAAAAATGATCTTCCAAAGATGATTGCCAGTAACACAGTAGGTGCTGAAAACTTTTCCGCCTGACCACATCTGTTTCATTGACTCCAGCACTGCCCTGATAAATGTGATTGCACTTTTTCCTCAAGTGGTTGCACTTCTTCCTCACTCAGCAAATATGGTGGCTGGCAGAGTAAAGCAAACTTCAGCATCTGTGTTTATAGCCATTCATCTATGTCTTCTAAGTATTATGTCACTTGAGGACCTGTATGAAAAAGATAATTTATAAAGACAATGTGTTAAAATGCTATCCATCTTACTGGCATCTTAATGGAAGAGCTTATATGCCCTTCATTATAGACCATAATGCTCAAGATAGTAGATGATTCAGGATAATAGGATAGAGTATCTTTCATTTCTAAATAAGAAATTTGAGACTAGGTTGTATTTATAATTCCTGAAACACTGCTACCATCTCCTCAAACTGGTGTTCTATATAAAAGGTTTTGCACTTAAACCTTTATCATGAGGTGAGAAATTCTATTATCAGAGCAATCAATGTCACAGCTGTGGTAGATGTGTAATTCTTGTTGGCACACCCAATAACAGAAGAGTTGAGGAAGTGTTAGCTTGGATTGGAAACTTCACACAACTGTAGGAGACAAGGATGTCAAGGGAAGGTCACTATGCGGACATGTATGGCTCGCTTTACCATTTGACCCTGCGCCCCGTGCTCTGGGTGTCCCTGCTGGAGCAGAGGGGTTGGACTAGATGATCTCTAGAGGTCCCTTCCAACCTTAACCATTCTGAGATTGATACTTTCACCAAAAATGTATTTAATGAAGTTCCAGGAGAGAAGCCTGAGGGATTTCTTTGAGTCTAAGGTGTAGGATCAGATTGGATAGGTCAGGAATTGTAAGCATGGCTTTCCAGTTCAATGACGTTTGTTGTCTGATTGCGTTTGGATATACTAATGTCTTCCTGATTTTGAAACTGGTTATCTGTGAGGTTTCCTAAAAATTACAGCAACAAAGGTGGACTCTTTCCAGTTCTACCAATTTCTGCCCAGCATTTTTAATGCTTTTGTGCTAGTTAGAGTTAGAAGAGACCAAAATGCATTATTTTACAGTATTCTAGATCTCAGCCAGCCTATTTTAAGAATTGCTTTTCTCTAAAACCTAGGTTTTGCCTAGTGTTTATCTTGCAAAATGTGAATTGTCTTTAATGTCACAGTCACCAGAGCAGAGATAATTTTTCTGTTTTGTGAAATCTGAACCGATCTTTAGTTATGTTGATATTCTCAGCTGGTTTTAATCTGTATTTGCAGACATTTGTTACTTTGTTGAAAGATTTAGAGCTAGTTTTATCTTTCAAATTGAAATCTAACCTATATTTTTATTCATTCTGAAAGTGTGTAATTCAGTTTTGCTGTTATCCAGTGTTGTTGCACTCTTCATCTGTTGGCTTGGGGATTATTTTTCTTGTGCGTTGTCAAAAGGTTTTTCTGATATTAAACCCACATCTTCTGTAGCAATTCCCTTTTATTTTTCTTGATTCATGCCCGAACTGAGTGAATCAAGATGCTACAATCATAATTTTAAATTAAGCAGTAATTTACATCTTTCCTTTCAAAAGGAAATACGCCATGTTATGATGACAAATTGGTACCTTGTAGCTTAGCAAATAATAACATTGCCATTGCTAGTATCAGGCCACCGATACTGTACTGAGTTTGCAAGACCACAGGACTGAAATGACTTGCTCAAGGCTTGCTCCTTCACAGTTTCTCTTGATGTGGCTCAAGCTTTGTTTTTATTTAGTTTAACTGTAACTCTAATGAGATAACTGCCTGTTTTAACTTTGCTTTAGCTTGTCTTCATATGGTATAACCATAATTTTTGTAGAGATAATAGTAACAAGCAGTTAGTCTGTGCAGTGTCAGATAGTGGTAACTCTAATTTAAGAACACTGTGTAGAGGAATACAGGTCTGGTTTGATAAGGGAGCCTTTGAAATGTGGGGGAACAGGTAGAGGAGTACAGCCAAAGGATGTGAAGAGCTGGGGCACACACTGTCACTGGGAACTCTGTGGTTAAGAACAGCTCCCAGTGGTTAGTTAAAGAAATACGAACCTGGAGCTGGGTGAAACCAGGTTCAGGAGTACCAAAAAAAACCACTAACAAATGTAACCATCACCATATATACTAAATCTGGATGGGACATGGAGTTACAGACCAATGCAGACAGCGAAGAGATGTAAGTGCTTGTTAGCAAGCCTAAAAATGATGTCAAGTATGATGAAGTCTTCTTCCATTGACATCATATTCCTCCCAGTAAAGCACTCGGGATGCTGAGAATTCCCCATAGCACCTGAACTGGCTCAGTTGGAAGCTGTGCTCCCAAACCCATGCAAGTTGGTGCCTTTGGCCTTGGGACCCAGGGTGAGCAGAGAAGTAACTGAAAGCAAGTATGTGAAGAACAATTCCAGCTCTGTTGTTAATAAGATAGAGTAATAGTAAGATTCTTCATTTTCTCTCCCAATAATAACTCTCTGATTATTCTGTTAAGATTGTATTGATACTAGCAATCAGTTCTTGGTTTACATTTCAAGTGTATTTCCATTTGGCTCACAAAAGCAATTTCAGTGTAACAGGGAAGGATCTGCCTCCCTTTGAGCTTCTGGTTAGACCTTTTGAAAATATGCTTGCAACTCAGTGTGGGAATCACTGTTTTCTTTTCTAGGTGACTTGTGATGTTATTTTTGGATTGGAATATCTTTCCATCTTTTCTCCTCTTGTTTCATTGATAGATTTAGTTTCATGGTTTCTAACACATAGGGGTTTAGAAACCCAACAGAGGATTTAGGTTTCATGGGGGGCACACTTCATTCCAGATGCAGATCTGAAGCCTTGTCTCAAAGCCATGGCTGTTGCTGTACAGACACTCAAACTGCTCTGAATGGTGCATGTGTAGATTTTTCTTTCCTAGCAGGAACAAAGAAGAAAGAAAGGAATGGGGAGTTAGGGGGGAAACTTGATTTGTTGAATATAATTGTATGGATAATCTCAATCCATTACTTTGTGGCACAGAGCAGTTTTCCATTCACACATCCATCTTCTCTGAAATAGGGGACTATTCTTACATTTTATTCACATAATGGTTTTGATAGAAAATCTGTTTTGCTGCAGATGAGGGCCCTGGAGGTTTTTGGTCTATCGTAATACATATGAGCTGTCTGACACTGCAGCATTCTTTCTCTAGTGCTATTGCCTAGCAGGGCTAAAAGAACTGATGTCTTTTACAGTTCTGCTATTGCCATTATCCGTTTCAATGGGGCTTAAATTTAAAAGGGAAATTGATGGTGTTAAAAGTATGAATTTCAGTCATGGTAAGAAAGAGGATATTGATGGAAGCTAGCAAGGGAATTCCAGTCAAAAATACTGCAAGGGAGAGGCTGAAAGGCTGGTTGCTATAAGCCCCGTGACTCTGTGTTATTGGGTTATGGAGCTGCCAGACGTAAAAAGATATCTCTTGATGTTGCATAACTCAGCAAGAGGAGCATTTGTCCCTTTCAGCACTATGGCAACCATCTTCTTCCTCCTCCCTCAGGTTGGACTTCATGGGAAATGTCTTGAAATCTTTCTTCAGCTTTTTATAGGGAATTTAAGTTATCCCTTCTCATAGTCTCCATTTGTAGTCTCAGTGTTTTCTTGTGGCTGTGGACTATCCTGCTTGTAAAAATGATACCTTTGTAATTACATTGCAGCATCCTGCCTGTGATGGAGGCTTTATGGAGCAGCAGAAGAGATGCTTTGTACCATAAAAATTAGAAAGAACACAGTAACTCAGGGTTAGAAAAGCTAATGAGAAAGAGGTGAGGCTGTTTTGCAGGGACTTAGCGAGTTGTATTTTAATTTCCGCAGCACTTAAACAGGGATGTAAGCGTCCTTGATACAAGTGGAAAATAGAATCTCAAAAGTTACGTGGTCCCTTGGCTCCAAGCAAAACTCCTGCTCCAAGCCCTTCCCAGATGCAGACAGACATCTGTGAGGGAGTTTCCCCTGGAGCCATGCGCAGTTTCTGTTGCCTCCCTCTGCACACTGTGTATCCTAAGCCTTTCTGCCATCAGTGGCCATCCTTGCAGTGTAGTAAGCAGCACAGTCGAATTTGGAGGATCTGCACATTTGTCTTGCCTTGCCAACAACTGAAAAGACCTGCTTGGAATCATGATTTATTTAGATTTGTGCTTCCATGACAGCTGCATGCCCTATACCTGTTCAATCTACTTAAGTCAAATTTAAACACTAAGTAGACTTAAAATGAAGATAGATTTAGTACAACAGAGTTGTGATCTTGATTAGAGAATTATAAATGAGGTTGCAAAGAAGAAAATAAAATTAGAAGGTTGTTTTTCAGACTACACTGTACAATGAAAGTCTTCTTTAGCGTTTGGGGTGTTTTTGCTAGCTGGAGAGGGAAGGGGAAAGGAGAGGATGATGCATGCCTGAGCACCTCCTTTCCTTTCATGCCTTCAAAGCAGAAGTTCTCTTTCTTCCTTAACTTAATGTCCCCAAGCCTGTGGCATCTCTTAATAAGCCTACCTCTCGTAGGCTGAGCATCCTTATTGCAAACCAGAACATTTTCCCAAACTCTTGTAGGACTTCCTTAAGTAGGACATTTCCCTTAACCATAGCTGTGTAATGTCCAACTATTTGCAGACATTAATTCTTGCCTGATAATTACTAATAGGATGGATTAAGAACTTAGCATTTAGCATCTTCCTTCTAAGTAAACTCCACATGTCTTATTAGTTTGTAGACCTACTGCCATAGCATCCACCCTGTATTTTAAATCCTCTTCCCAGTTTCTTCCATCTAGTCCTTGTTTAGCATAAGCCAAGAGAAAAATGCCTATGGGATCCATGTGTTGAAACTATTTGAGGAAAGAAATGTGACAGTGTGCCAAAGAAGCATCAAAGCATTATGTCTGCAATGTAAAACCCTCCTTATTTATTGACATACACTTTGAGGCATTCCCATACAGCTGAGGCTCCTGGCAACAACTACAGCAGTTTTGTATATAAACAGCAGTTTCCTTAGGCAGCCCCTTTCTTATCAGGTGATACCATTTTATGAAAAAAAAAAACCATTACATATGTTTAGCAGAACATTGCCATTGCACTCTTACAATAATGTGTTTTTTGTTTCCTGGGAAGCGTATGGTATTTAAAAGAAAAAATATGGGGAGGGGCAGGAGATTTTTGTCTTGGTAGGAGTTTGTTCTGCAGAGTCTTTGAAGCTGTTGCTCAAGCTGCAAGCTTTGCACTGTGTGTATTTGTCCTCTAACAAGTAGCATCTGCAGCCAAGGCTTTCTGTGGAGAGTCCAATCACGGAGTTTCAAAAGCAATATTAAATCTTTCCTTAATGATGAACCTCTTCAGTAGGCTAGACATAGCACTAAATAAAAATTGATTGGCTTTGTTTCCACAAAATCAAGCCCTGAATGTTAATGCGAACCCCATTAGCGCCTGTGGTGCTGTAGTTGTAGCTGGTAGCAGTAGTTAGTCCTCCTTGCAAGTGCACTGTCGTGCTGGTAGGAGTCTTAGCCCTATACCAGGGCCCTGCTGGATAAACCTACAAGCAATACTGGCTCCCAAGGCTCTTAGGTAAAACTGTGTTGAACTGTTTTGCCTAAAAAAGATCACTGTGTTTTACCTAAGAAAAGCTACAAAAGTGATCTTTTTTCCTATGCCTATATTCAGAGGGATTGCCAGGTACAAGTGCGAATCTCAAAGGCAAGCGTTTAATATCAAACAAAAACTGTGCTTTCTGCTTTCTGTGTGGCTATTCTGCTCTGTAGTTAAGGATTTAATGCAGAGACCACCAGCCCTGCAAACTGAGTCTGTCTGTTAAGCTACATATAATGTTGACATGTTTGCAAGATAAATAAGTTATGAATAAAATACTACAAAATGAACAGCATGCTTCATACAGCAGCTCCTCCTTTCATTTATTGTATTGCATTAATATCCACAACAGGTTTTACCGCAGTGTAGTACTGTAGTTTACACCTACTTTGGTATATACAGGGTTTGTATTAATATGGAACATGTTAATCCGGATTCCATCTGGATCCCATGCTCCAAGGGAGATAACAGCCAAATCACACATGCGCTGACGCCGTAAACAACCCTAACAAGTGAAAGGAGAATTCGAGGTTATATCCACTTTTGTTGCCAAACCACTGGGTGTGTTTTCAGAGAAGGTCTTTTTAGTTAATTCACAGACATTTGTTGCCCCAGCTCTTTTGTGATGCTAAGATTACTTGCCTTTTTTAGAAATCATTACTAATAATTCAATCCAGATATTGCAAGTTTGTCTAAATACAAGTAAATAGTAATATATGCTGAATGATATTTTAATTGGAAACCACTTGACAGAGCCTCACAAGTTGAAAGTTTTATATTTCAGTGTGATACATGCATTTCTACTGCACCAGACCTATACGGGTCCCTTCTTACCACCCACGTGTGCATCCACACAGACACTCTCAGTTACAGCTTTCCTCCTGGGATTCATTAAAGTAAAATGGAAAGCAGCTTCTTTTCAAAGTGGTTTTCAAAACCACTCATTCTGTATTCTTGGGAGAGGCAGAATTAAGCAAAGAAAAGAGAAGAGAAATATGGAAGGAGATAGTATTTATGTATTGCAACCTAAAACCTTCTTTTTTTAATTCAGATGTTCAATTTCAATTTGAATAGATTTTAATAGATTATACAAATTCTAGCACTTCTGACTGCTGAGTGTGGGCCAGTGTTGTTATATAACCACTATTAAGCTTCATTGTGTTCATTTATATTCAGCCAGTGCAAACTGAAGAAA
>JAVCKT010013952.1:0-22665 GCA_032273925.1 Rhynchotus rufescens
TTTTGTTTTTAATTTCTGTTTTTGACTAGAGAATACTTGTACAAAATTAAAGGAATCTGACAGGCTAGGGAAGCTATAAAAGCAATTCATGATTTTCATGTTTTGCATGTATCCTCACTATTGCTGACAGTTCCACTAAAGTAGAAGATGACAACAAAGAACAAGATTTTAAGAGTCATTGCAATCAGACAAAGAAAGAAAATCACAGAACTGAAATATATATGAAAAGGGAACATACGATTTCATGTTGAATTCATGCTATTATGGAACATGTTGATATAGGCTTACTACTGGCTTGCTACCATGGTATGCATACATAAGAGCTTATACTATCCTTTTTTACACTTTGTATTTACACTTGTGATTTAGTTTCACATACTGCGTATGTTAAAGCACTTTTAAATGACTTATAAGAAAACATGCATTGTAAGATTTTAGGAGATAAGAGGATTGTAGCACAGGCTGATCTTCTAGGAATCACTTTAAACTATTTTAAAAGCTTGCATTCTAAAAAAGAATTAATAACTCTGGAGATATATGAGGCACATCAAACAACATAAACTAGGAAAAGCTATTTTTCCATTAGCAAATGCCAAAGAAGAGAGCTGAGATCTTTAAACCACTCTGGAAATGGATTAAGCATAAATATATATGTATATATTTCTGTATGTATGTATGCATATAAGCATCACAGACAGAAACACACTCGCCCCACAGTAATATAGTTATCAAGGATTAGTAGTAAGCAACTTTTTTTAATGGAAATATATTATTTTCTCAAGCATACATTTAGCAGTTTATCTTTGATACACCTCTTTCTTTTTCTTTCTTTCTTTTTTTTTATTTTAGGGAGAATAACCGGATTAAACAAAACCATCTAAAAATATGTCTCAAAGCCCTTGCTTGCATTTTGTAGTTATTTACATTCAGACTGGCTATGCTAGTAATCATACTGCCTTCTGGATGAAGCAAACCTGGGTAAAGCAGGTATAAAACTTGATGACTTCTGTTTCATATCCTTAGTTTCAGATGTCTCTGAATTTTAGAAGTAGGACATTTTAAAGAGAACCACTCATTCAACTCCGTCCTACAGGCGTAAGACTAATATTTTGAAGACCTCTAATTCAAAGACCTGTTATCTTTACTTGACCTTATTTCCTGTCATTGGCAAGAAGCGAGTTGCTTCTATTCACCCTAATAGCCATATAGTATAACCCTTGCTGTGAACAACTGCTATTTATGCATCCCTTTGTAGAACGCTCCGATCTTGGGAAGTCATATGTCTGCCCCCAAAGGGTCAGTTACAAACGGCCTCCTGTTTGACCTAAGGGATACATCACGTTGCCTCGCCCTGCTCTTTCTACCTTGTATGCTCTATTTCCTTCCTCTCATGTTTGACGCTGCACAGGTGGTTCTGCGTCTCAAAACCAGGTGTGTAAGGCTGAAGTCATCTGCAGAAATATTCACCTCCTTATTATTTTTAGCTGGATTTCAGAACTTATAAAAATACAGGTATTTATCTTTAGGGGGAGAAAAAGTATTTTTCGTGGCTTCTTTCCATTTTGTAAATAAAACATTTTGATGCTTTACCAGAAATATTTGTCATCTGACCAAATATGAGTAATATGCAAATACTTACCATCTTTTCCAGAACATTATTAATCATAAGACATTGATAATAAATATGTAGGTACAAGTATCTGAAGAATTGAAAGCATTTTCTACTATTGAAACAGCCATTAGTATATAGATTACGGAAGATTCTTTAGAAGAGAAGCCAAATGTGGAAACTGCTTTTTTTTTTTAATAGTATAGAAATAGATTTGGTCAGGTAGTTTTATCTATTTGAAGTTGTTCATAGCAGAAAAAAAAGTTTTTCTCTCCGTTCTCGATTTAGTTACGTTTCACCCATATCTACTTTTCAGAAGCACATAATATCATAAAACAATATGGAAAGGAGGGAAGTTTCTAGTAAACTAGAATGTTTCTAGAAACTAGGGAAGTTTCATAGTGAATCAGAGTGTGTGAGATATTTTATGAAGGTTTTCTTTGGGAAAATATTGGATTTTGGGGAGTGCAGGAAGGGAGCATTTCCACTGCTGCAGTGGAGCATTTGATGCTTTGCTTCACAAGGGCTTATTAGTTAAAGAGAGAAGACAGGAAATAAGAGATTTGTAAGTCAGATGAGAACTTTGCTGGAGGGGAGGTGCTGAAGGAAGGAATATTTGGTTGAAGGTAACTTACTACTGAAATTTTTCAAAGACTAGTTTGGGAACCAACCTTATTTTGTCTGATGACCAGAAGTTGAGAGAGTATTGTCAAAAAGAGGATGATCTGAATGACATATAAAGAAGGAGATGATCTTAAGGGCTACAGCAGCAAAAGCTGGATAAAAAGAAGTATCTAAAGTACAGCTATATATTTAGCAAATAATAATGAGAATTTAAATTAGGCTAAGGGTTCATTAGCTGGAAATAGTAGAGGAAAAAAAAGATCAGGATGTATCACCTGATCACAGAAAGACTGAATCACCAACATGATATGGCTGTGAAAAGCCAAAAATGGTCCTGGAATATATGAAGCAATGTATTTCCAGTGGAAATAGTCAAGTATTCGTAACACTAGAGAAGGTGTTGCTCAAACCTCATCTGGAATAATGCTCACCTTAGTTCACATTTTAAATTAATTTTTGTTCAAAACTGGATGACTGAAGAGAGGGCCTGCTGCAGTGAGAGGATCCTGGAAAAGAGAATGAAAAGACTTGTGTGGTATAGCAGAATGACCAAATTGGCACAAGAACAAATAGATACAGTCTAGCTCTGAGCAACTTTCTTTCTTTTTTCCTGGATTTAGAAAAAAAATTAACCATTAGAATAGTGACATTCTAGAATGTCTTTCCATTGGGGATAATAGACAAAAAATTTAACTGTTTTTAGGACCAAGTCTGATATATTTTGAGAATGCATTATATGACCAGATGCTAGTTACCTGCAATAGTCATGTTAAAGACGGTCTCTTCTAGTCCAGCATTATGGTAATATATATTGCTTGTGATAAAATGTATTTGTTCAGATATAAAAATTACCACATTATTTCAAAGTAGTATTATTTTTAAAATGATACTGGTGAGGTGTTGACATAGTAATATTGTTTCTCTCAAAATCTAGAGACATCATTCCCTTTTCTCCCCATACCATTTGCTTCAGGAGATAGTAAAGTTGTCAATAACCATTTCATAAAGCAATAATAATGATAGGAATATATTATACAAAATCTTGACCCAGTTATATTGAGAGTTCAGTAAATCATTACTTCCAAAAGAAAACATACCTTAGGATGTGGTGAAGTGTAGAAAGACCTTTTTCTAGCAGCATGGATATTTTAGTCCTTATTTTTTGTGGCACATAATGATAATATGCCAGGAAGTTATTAGTCTTTAACATATGACTTACAGGCCAGTCCTGCCATTTTAACTCAGTCTGTTGCAATTCTTTTCCAAACAAGGAGTTTCTTTTACATTAAATGAGTATTTGAGCAAGAAATACAAAACTGTATTGCCATCTAATCCATTGACTAAAAAGAACAAACCAAGTAGGATATGAGAGAACAAGGAATTCATATTTTGCATTGATTCAGTCTGTAATTGAGCTGTTTTCCAGATTTAACTTCTATTCCAAATTGTCCTGCTGCTTGATAAATCACTCAGAAGTGCTCAGGTCTATGAATATCTTTTACTTCATCTTTCCAGATAGAGATAATGAAATGGAGAATGTTCATATTCAGACACAGAAATATTGACAGCCCATTAAGAAACCTGAGCACTTCTGCAGTAAGCCAATATTGCTGCTTCTTGCCTCACTCTTTCTTGTCATAATTTTAGCTACTGCTCTCAATACTGCAATGTGCAAATATGCTTCCTAGTGCATTGGGATCTATGACTTGAAAGTGCAGCACATTAGATGGTGTGAACATTGTAGATATTAACTGCCCTCTCTGAATGCTACCAATTCCTGAAGGATTCAGAAATGAGAAAATTGTGTGCCAAAATTCTTCAGCAGGACTAGGAAAGCTTTTGATCTCATTACAGCATCTAGAAGTTGCCAGTCTTCCTCACTTTTCTCTGCTGCCCCAAAGTACACTGGATACTGGATACACTGGATACTGGATAAAAACCCTCCAGAAATTGATTTCATTATTTTTGAAGTAATTTTGAGGTAATTTTGAATTACTTCCTTGGTGTCAATGTTCTGTGTAGTCCCTTTGCATGGAGGAAACCCTGTTCTGAAATGGTACTGGGAGATTCCTGTGAAGAGAGATGAGAAGGCAAGGATGGGCTTAGCGCACAGAAGCTGCTCAGGACAGAAAATGCAAAACAGGCTGCATTCCTCACCCTTCCTGCAGGCTTCTCCTGTGATTCTCACTTCGACGATGGGTTTGGATGAATGACTGTTGTGGGATCTCTCAGCCTTGGGAATGGAAAACATACACTTTTCCAAAAATCAGAAAACAGCCACAGTCTCTATGAGATAGTATGAGTAAGAAAGGGTCTGATGTCAAAAAAAAACAAAGCCTCCCACAAGTTAGGTATTGATAAATAGTGAGGATGATGAGCAGATAGCATAGTCATGTAAAATCAGAGGGAATATCTAACATCCCTCTAACAGAGAACTGTCCCAAATGAAAAGTGATCTTTAGCCAAACTTTCACATATCTACGCATGCAGGTGTAATATTCCATTTGTTTAATATAAACATACATTTCTTCTATCCTGGGCTCAGTTACCCATAATGCTGAACACGCAGCTGTCTTATAACAACTGACACATACCAAGCAGAATGTTCACCTGGAAAAAAAATATAAGCCACAAATTATTCATGACATGCTGACATTTTTTCCTTACCTTGTCTCTACCTTTAATTGAAAACAAAACAGTTGAAGAATTAGGTTAAGAGCAGCCAATTGATCTATGTCTAACAGTGTTGTCCAAGTACTGTGTATATGATCGGTTGCATAGAAAGTATCTTCCCACAGATGAAAATCTTGAACAACAAAAAAAGAAGAGTAAAAGCTCTGTACTCAAGGTGCTAAGAGCACCTGGTGCAAGAGCATTTGGGGCACTGGCTTGGCCTATAGGTACCAGCACGTAGGCAATCTCTTCTTCCCAATTCCATGACATTCTAACAACACATCTGAATAGAGATGGCTTAATGATGGGTAAAATCTAAAAATTATGTTTGAAACAAGATTTTAGTCACACTACAACACATAATGCCCACCGTATAGTTACATTTCTTCATGCTTCTAAAGGAGAAAAATATTTCCTAAAGGGGTAGAGAGAGGTGAGGAGATAACAAGTCACTCAAAGTGACAAGTAAGGAATCATCGAGCCCAGGAAGGAGACTTGGTCCCAGGTGGGCAGTCTGGAACCTAGTCAAAATATGTGGAAACCTCTTTGCTCTGTGGAAAAGATGGGTGAAAAGGGTGCCCGTATTTGGCAAGAGGCTGCAGCACTCCATGTCAAAGCAGGCTATAGTTGGCATCCAGCAGCCTCTGCGTAAGGCCACATGGTTAGAAGAAATTGCTAAATTATTTGACTTGTAAACCCAGTTTGAAATGCTAACTGCAGAGTATTTGTCTGGGTGATAAACTCTTTAGGGAGAAACCTTTGATCTCCAGTGGAGTAAAGACCCTTCAAAGTCCTGAGTCTGGGGTAGTTGGCCCGAAGGACCTTTGTTTGTGGCCCTCCCTGAAAAGGGGGAGGGAGAAGGCGTCTTGTCCAGCGCTTGCCCAGAAGTTTGGCTTGGCTTGTAAAGCTGGAAGGTAAAAGGCTGTGCAGCCTTTCTCCCTAGCCAAAAAAGTTACTCAGCTTTATGGTATAAGGCAGTTCTTCAGTTTAAACTAAAGCCTTCAGCTTAGCGAAGATAACTGCAATCTGCAAAAAGCTTTATAGACAGAGTGAGTTTTCTTGTTCATGAAAAAAAGGTGAAGATCAGATTGAAAACGGCTCATATGTGCAGCATGTTACAAAACACTTCATGTCTCTATGACCATGATGCATGTTCATTGTGTATCCTGCCTCTGGTAGAAGAAGTTGTTCACTTTGTCACTGAGCTCAGACCAAGAGGGCCAGTGCTCGCACTTGCGCTAACGTCACTGTTCAGCATCACTGGAGCTACAAGCAGCAGCGTTGTGTGCCGGCTGTAGTCCTCTCCACAGAGTAGGACAGCTGAACCACGTGTGAACTCACTCTCTGTCACTGAAGAGGCAAGCTCTGGCGGGTATAGGCCAAGTCAGTAACCTTTTCTGCCTCCTGAATTAATGCATTAATAATATTCTTAATTTTCAAAACACCTAGCGGCAAAAGGAACTGGATCTTCAAAAAAATTATTGGAAGTGGTAAGGTGCATGTCCTTTCACCCTGCTCCCAAAGTTCACTGCTGACGAGCAGTGTCTCTAAATGGCAGAAGATTTTTTACTGCTGGTGTTAGCCTCTGCTGAGCTCCCAAATGGGACAGTGTCGCTTGATGGGGTCATCTGTTTACTTAAAACAGGACTGGGATCAAAAGTTCATTTTCATAGGCCATTAAAAGACAATGATATATTAACAATTTCAGCCATTGCTGAGTTGGGCTGGATGTGACTCATAAGTGAATGACACTATATGCCAGCCCCCCTGTTTCCTACAAGATTTATTTCAAATACCTTCCCTGTTCATCTCAGAAAACCTAGAAACAACCATTTTCCATACCAGTCAGGAAGGTGTACCTGTAGGCAATCTCTGACACATTATCTTCCCCTTAAAGGTCACTAGTGATTCATTACAGCATATTTACAGACATCCCACAGCCATTTGGATTTGTTTTAATGAATCAGTAACACTCAATTTCTGACTAACAAGCTTACCCATTGTCCACATGTTTGGTCAAGAGGAAAACACTATTAGCATCTCCGAGAAGTTTACGTCTTGTGGAGCATCAGATACCAAAGTCACTGAGTATTTGCAATCTGGAGCATCCATACAGAAGGTGAGAGAGGGAAAAAGAAAAAAAAAAAAAAAGGATAAAAATTTTATTCATTTACATATCTTAGGCAGCAGAACTGAAAATAGCAAAAATGAACATGGCTTCCAATAGGCAATGAATTTAGGCATGAAATTCTGGGTTAAGTCATTATATAATCTTTTAAATTATTTGAAAGGATTTTTGCCAATTAATCATGGGAGTTCCAGTTCTTAAGAGGGGCAAGCTAAATTTAAGTCAGAAATACAGGCAACACAAGGAAGACTTCCTTGATCAAATACTCACACTCAGAGCACCCAGCTCACAAATCCACCTGCTGAAGCTCCAGCATCTGACTGGAAAAGATGCATTTCAATTTAAGAAAAACATGCTTTTTTTCCTCATAGCATGTTCAGATTGAGTGGAGGTAGGAGGGTAACCCTTGCAGAGGGACCTCAACTAAAGCAATACTCTTAACCCCAAGGGTCCACTGGGAAGCAGCTGTGGCATCAACATGCCCATGGCAGCAATGACAACACTGTCACCATCCAGAAGGGAAGGCTGGGATGTGCCATGGCAGTCTGGCATGGTCCGAGAAGGTCTCTAGCCGAGTAAGGCCCTGCCCTGTTTTGTGGAAGGTGAGACATGAGGTTATACTTTGCCCAAGGCCTTGACAAGGGCCTTTCCTTCCTCAGGTCATTTCAAAAATCTGTCACATGGCCAGAGTTAAACTACCAAGTAGGATATTTCGCAGTGAAAGATTCTGTTTGGACAAGATGTCCATTGCCTCAGATATTCTGGAGCTGGAAGATTAACGAACCGCCGCATTGTCACAACCTGAAGAGCGCAGACAGCCTTGGCAAGGCCAGAGCAGCAGTCCGATCCCCCTGATCCAAGCAACCCCAAGCTCCTTCTGGACAGGGGCCGGATCACCCTGTCTCAGGAGTCCCCTTCACAGTCCAGTTGTCTCCCTGCTGCACATCCCGATGCTCCCATGTGCCAGACAGGGTGGCCTGAGCATGGAGCTGCCCTTGCTCCGCACAGGCCGTGGCAGCAGGGCAGTCGGGCAAGGCCCGTGCAGGAGCCCCCTTGCAGGGCGGTCTGCCCCTTTCCTCCGCCAAGCGCCCTTCTCTCCATGCCCCTCTTACCGCTGCTGCGACTCTCTTTCCCCCTCCCCGCTCTAGCAGCACTGCTGAATTTTGACGAGAGAAACACAGGTGCAGCCCGTGGCATTTATTCATTTGGAAGCAAATGCAACATTTTTGAGGGCCCAGGTAGGTATTCAGGAATTAGCATGAGGAATGCCAGGTCAGCTGCTTCTCTCAATCCGGAATGAGCTCTTGTATTTTCATATGGTCAATTAAAGGAAATACTTGCCTTGAATCCACAACTGTATTTTTTTTCTTTTAGCTATTCCAGACACTTTCAGTCTTATGTTAAATTAATGTAAGCTCCTTATATAATTCATAGAGTTGCCACAGGCACCAAAAAAAAAAAAAAAAAACTTAATTTCTTAACTGTAGCTTTCCTCTTTTTATGTTTGCAATTTCAATTAACTGTTCTAAATAACTGACAACATGGAATATAAAACATTCCTGCAACAATGTAGGTCTAACAGCAATTACGTTGATTTACTCTGGACCATGTTAAGTTCAGGGAGTAGGATAAAGAGACAAGAGTTTAAAACTTCTTTCACACTGATGTAATAAATTCAGTACATTGCTTTAAAGTTAAGGCAAAATAGCTGGTAACTGAAAGTCAGAAAACCCCTTGTTTTGTTTTCCACTGTGATAGAAAACAATAGATTATGGGAAAGTTCTTCAGAAGGTGATCAGAGGAAAAGTTCACCAGCATCTATCATGGGCTGTGTCTCTGTGGCCTGCTGGGATAGGAGGGAGGGACATAAAGGTGTCAGCAGTTGAACTGATACGGTAAATCACAGTAGTGCTAGTAAAGTGCAATGGCAGCCTCGTGTAACTGCCTTCAGACCTCTATTTCTTTATTGAGGTTGTGCTCAGGACACGTCCCCTCTTTGTGACCTTATCTCTGGGGCAGTGGGTTGTGCGCTGGTCTCTCCTCTTTGGTTTACGAGGACTAATCTATTTGCAGGTTAATAAAAGGTGAAAAGAGCAATCACTAAGGAGCCATGAAAGTAAACTAACAATACCTTTGACTACTTAAGGAGTCTCTCTATTTTTTTCATCAGTGTCCTCTATCTCCTCTCTCTAAATGCTTCAATAATAAGTACAGATGTCAAATTTTAGTTGAAAAAGCACTACGCAAAACAGTAGAAAAATAAGGGATGATCCCATAAAATACAAATAGTTCCACCTCATAAGCATGTATCTAGTCTTCGTAAAATGTACTTTTCTGTGTCTTTTCACATAGTTGGAATCTGCGATCTTTGCTAGAAATGCTGCCTGGTGATTAGTTCCTTTCCACGATCAGTGCTCTCTCAGCTCCACTTATAGGAAAGGTCCACTTAGAATTGCCATCAATCAGGGCAATTTCATTTCATATAATGAACAAAAAGAAGAAGACGTGCTGTTACATGTTCATTAATGAACTTTCCTCTTTAACTATGAGATTTGTAATATATGCACTGGTCTGCTGCAGTGCTGTTGGCAGCATCACTACCATCAGCAATGTGCATTTAAGATAATGACACCAAAAAGTGTGAGAAGGCAGGAGGAAGAGGAAAATACGAGTGGAAATCACCTGTTACTTATGCAGCTGGGGCTTCAGTGTGGTGCCGAAGCAGCAGAGCCACTTCTTCCATGTACAGTGCCCACGCTGTCCCCTGGGCTTCCGTCCCATCTCCGTCAGTTCTTGTGAGAAAGAAAAGGCCGTTCACAGGTCAAGGATGGTTTTTGGTTACTCTGTGGCGCCTGCACTTTCAAGGGAAGCTTTGGAGAGTGGTATTTTATAACTAGATGCATAATGTAGACTGATGAACAAGAGAAAGCAAAAATACCCTATTCCCGTAGGCAGTCCCAGCTGTAGCTAGTAGTGCACGATCACACCTCTTTCCTTCCCATAGCGTACAGGAAGCTTTACGTCAGAGGGGCCTAAATATAAAACAAAATTGAGGCAAAGCAAACCACAAACTTTCTACTCCTTTCAAGCAATTAAATCCTTGAGTCAAGAAATCCAAGGCTTACCATCCCTGCACTGAAAATTCAAATCTAGCCCTGGAAAGATTTTTGTCCTGCTGACATTTTACTCATAGAAATAGTGTATTTCTGAGACACGAGTGTATTAAAATGCTTTAGTGTTGGTGCTATGCCTCTGCTTAAAAAGCAGAAAATAACAACAAGTTGATGTTTTACCTTCCAAATGATGCTTTCTGGTAAAAATTATTTTATTTAAGGCAGCAAGCCTAACAGCTGGCCTAACACAATCTGAGCCCATTCACATGAGTGCACATCTCCTGCTCACATCGTCTTAGCTCTACTGAGACCCCAGCTCAGGCCTGAGGTCCCTGTGCTGCCGTTGAGCTTGTCAGCTCCCGGCCACCATGAGGAGTTACTGACCTGCCTCCTACCTCAAAGAGTGCAAATGGGATTGCCTTTGGTTACTTTGTTTTATCTCTTGAGAGATCCTGTCAGGGGCCCTCAGCTCTGGAATTTATTCCCCTCTTTGCTCAAAAATAGCCTCCAATAATCTTTGACCTTCTGGGTAAGCTGTGAGGCCCAAATCCAAGGATTTGTGTTGGGAGAGACATAAAAAAAAGCTAGTATTTGTAGGCGTGGAAGGAAAGCATATTGTCTATAGTTGATTTAGTTCCTGGTTTATAATTTTCTCATGTTGAGGCAGTTATCTGGTAGGGCAGTGTAAACTTAACCTGTGGAGACTGAGGCTTTTCTGAATGGTCATAAATTGGAAAAAGAAAAAAGGAAAAAAAAAAAAGAAAGAAAAAAAAGAAGAAAAAAAGAAAGAAAAGAAAAAAAAAAAAAGAAAAGAAAGAAATTAACCACTGCATGAATGATTGTGGGTTTGTGAACAGAATGACCCTGCAAACAAGTACATCATAAGTCACTTTTGCTAAAATAATGTGTCTTTGGGGTACTAACAGCAAGTGAAACCTCAGTGATGATAAAGGAACAAATAACACTTTAATTAACAGAAAGTACTGCATCTATTACCCAGCCTATGCTGCAACTGCAAGCCAGCTGTAAAAAGCTATTAAAATGGTCCTACAATTTTGTACTCAAGTTCTCTTGCCTGTCGCCTTTTAAATATTTAAATCGGAGATTCATTAAGAGCTGTCTCTCCTGCTCTCACTCTTTCGATATAAACAGATTTGTTAAATATTTTATTTCTAACCCACCCACGAAGATACATTCATTTACATAACTTAATGAAGGCTGCATTATTCATTGAATTTCTCATATAACATTTTTCATAAGACTTTATTAAACAAGTGAAGTAAGCCAGTCTACTAATGAGCCTTCTCTAAACTTGCTGCCAGTTATGTTTCCTTACTCCTAATCTATCACTCTAATGGTTGCAACTAATAAACTTTTAAAATCGTTGCCGCTAATCTGTATATGCTTTGCATTGCATGCTGGATGTGTAACTTGACAGAGAATTTACAATACAAACCACCTGGCAAACAAAACTGGAATAACAAATGCTATCCAAACCTGCACTCTCTTTTTGTTATACAGAGAGGAGACAATTATAGGTAACACAGTACCTTTAACCCATAAATAAAGTAGTTGGTTTGGGGCTGGAACGTAATCTCCTGAGCACTATGCCTCAAACACAGTATTTGTGAATGTCTTTAGTTTCAGAAACATTGCCAAAAATCAGTGAATTAAAGTTTGGTTTATGTGAATAGAGAGGTAGGCTTGTTATGGGAACCTGTGAGACTATTCTGGCAAAGATGCTATATAATAAATTTAAGGTGTAAAAGAAAACTGAAATGGGCTGCTTGCACTTATGCTGCTTAATCCCTATTTTAGGACCAGGTCTAAGGTAATTGGATTTTCAGGGAGTCTGAGCACTGCAGTTCCCTTTGAGATTGATAGCAGCTTTTGAATATTTATACCTCATAAAATTAAGCTATGGATAAAGGGACCTAATTTTATGCACCTTAGTTTGAAGCTACTGTGACTCATTCCTTTGTCAACAGACATCCTAAACACCTCTGCTGCTGTGTAGGATTAACCAAACCCAACAGCATGCTGTTTTCAAAGGTGACTAGAGACAAGTCTGAAAATGTAGTTTAAGAAGTTTCCTGCAGCACTTAGGAAGTCACCACTTCAGAGTCAGTAATAGAGTATTTTACATATTGTTACATATTTTTCTCAATATCTCTCCAAATGTTGCTCTAAATCACTGAACAGAATAAAATTTAAAAAAAAATAGGAAAGATTGAAATAGGATAAAAAGAAGGGCAATATTTTTGCCAGCCACTAATCTTGCAAAGTCTAGAGAAAGTTTTTGTAGAAATGTCACACATATAAAAAATAAAATACAGATAAATAAGTGCAATACGTTAAGTAAGCAATATTGTCTATTCAGTGCCTGTTTTTTTTTCTGAACCAAAAGAAAAAAAAGTTAGCTCAGCTGCTGAAAGCAACTTGTCTGTTTATAATAATTTCACTAGGACAAACTGAAAGAAATTTTGATTAAATCATTTTTATCAACAATACTTATTTCCAATGAATCTGAGGCATTCGCCTGCCTATTTTTTCTTATTCTCATGCAACCATTTTTGAAAGCCAACACTTACCTCTTCTGACCCTCTGAAGAGGTCTGCTCCAAAAATACCATTATGTTTCAACTGGGAATCAGTTTAGAAAGTGACGTCCCTCATTGTCAGGTCCTCGGTGTAGTTCCTTGGTGACACTTGTGTTCAAGCATGAATATAGCTGCATGTCCTTAAGCAGAAACACAACTTAAACATTGCATAGAGACCTCAGGACCCAAAGTGCGAGTGATGCTGCTGGTTGGCAGGAGCTGTAGTTCACCTAGGTTAGGAGAAGCTGGGCTTCCTGTAGCTCACCTTTCCCTTAGCGGATAAACACAGGACTACAAATAAGACCTGACTTCTTTTCACTTCTGACATAGGATCACCCAGGGCATCTGGATTTTAAAGATAGACCTAGCAAGAGTATACGTATATATGTGTGTGTGTGTGTGTGTGTGTGTGTATTTAATGGTATATTAAGTAGCACAAGGAACATGAGACATCCCAAAAAGGTCTGGTTTTAAGAAGGGAGGATGCACTTGCCCAAGTCAAGGGTTTGAATGTTGTAGACTCTGTGTCTTGGACCCCCAGTCATCTACAGAACACATGGGACATCAGCAAAATGCAGGCTAGAGGGTGGCTCTAGGAACAACCTGTCTACAGCAGGGAAGTTAAAGCTGCTGTGCCCTCTTTTTCCATCTACCCACCTTGTCTTTCCCCAGCAAAAACATGACTGTCGGGGCTGTAAACAGCACTAAGGGCCTGGCCTGGCTGGAAATCAGGTGTGCTTTTTCTGGTAGGTAGCTGCTCGGCTGGCTCCGCTCCCCGCTCTGCAGCGGAGCCTGCCCAGGGCGCAGGTCCCCCGTGCAGCATCCCAACCTCGGCACCTGCCCCCGCGGCCGGCGTCGAGCCGGCAAAGCCTCTGCTCGCTCGGAGCTGGTTCGCAGCCAGCACCCAACCTGTCAACATCCAGCTGCACACGGGAGATTAGCGGGGCTTGTAAAACCTGCTCAAGAAGTCGGGCAGATACTTGAGCAGTTAACCCGCGCTGAGTTCCCTGTTACTGCAGCTACGCGGCCGCTGCGGCTCACGCCGGCTTGCTTAAACCGACCTCGGAGATGCCTAAATTACACAGCAGTGACAGACTATTTAACCACAGAGATAAATTATACGGGGGCAGTGCCTAACTTAGGGTTACGTTATCGTGATTTACAACAGCTGAGGATGTGCCCCCAGTTGTCCAGGCAAAATCAAGTAAGTATTTCATATTGTTTCCCTCCAAGGATAAAAGCATGGCAAAAAACTCAAAAATAATAATAAAAAAAAAAGGAAGCAAAGAAATGCATGTACAATCTTAAACTTACACTTGAAAGGGGCATATACTCTCCAGACATCACTTGGATTCCCACTCTTTATAAAAACAATATAAATTAAAATATTATTGAGATAAGTCCTCATACATAAAACTCAGCTAGCAGTCAACGGTTAAAAGCAAGCAAAGCATTTCTAGAGTGTCGGCAACAATTTTGCTGCATTAAAAAAGAACATGTGAACAAGGAATCCCAAAGTGAGACCCTTAGCCTTACCCAGATTTCAGGATCACCTCCAAACTGGGAGGACCATTTACAATTTTCTGCTAGTAGACTGGTAATAAAGGGGTCTTAAACTTAGGTTAATCATCAAATCCTTGAAAATCCCATTAGGATAGGATGTTTGCACAGTAAAAATTACTTAAGATTTTAAGCTTTGTCAAGAAGATCCAGTCACTGAGTATTCAGATTTTGCATTCTAACATAAATAAATAAACTGTTATAGCTATACTCATTTTTAATCATACATAGATTTTATCTATCTATGTATTATGTATCTATACATAATCTATCTATAAATCTATAAAATCTATGTATTAGATTTTATCTAATATTTTATGTTATGTTTCTGGTTAACTTTTTAAACATATATCAAATAAATGAGACGTTCCTTTAAACAAACAAACATAGATGCTGCTAAACATCTGCAGGGTTTTAGAGCAAGTTAAATTCATCCTTACTGTTGAGCTTGGGAAAATGTAAAGAAAAACTGTTTTCTAGAAGCAAACAAAAAAATAAATTATTCTATATGTGCTGGGTTTGTGACACTGAAATACCTTAGTTCACTTTATAACTGTTTATAGAAACATGCAATGTTGTTTGACTTTTGAGGGAAGACTAATAGGTGTAGTAATGGGGGGAGCAGAGGAAAAAAAAAAGAAAAGGAAAAAAAAGGAAAAAAAAAAAGCTTATGGTTAAGCCAAAACAGAGGTCATGCCTAGGGCATTTTATCTGCCCTGCTTACACAGCCCTAGGGAATTGCATCTCAACAGTTGATTCTCTGTTAATCAATTCACATTAGTGCCTGCCTTTTAGTTCTCACTTTGCGGAATTCCAGGGAAGACGCTTGCGCTCAGACGCTCGCACTATCTCTGCCTGCCCTCAGCAGCGGCATTGCGAGACAAAACCCCTGCGGATTTTATTTGCTCCAGGTGCTGATAAGAGACACCTCTGTAAGTCAGGAATCATAGACAGGGGGAACTCGGCCCACAACCTGATCCAGGGGCCAGTTTATACAGGTTTGGTGTAACGGGGAGGAGAAGAGCTGCAGGAAGTATTTTCTTCTCAACCCATTCTCTCGAGCTATAGGGAAAGGCTTTCAGTACATGCTGTTCGTCTAGTATCTCTCAAGGTTACATGCTGGAGAAAGACCTGTACCTCCCACATGCCATAACTTCATATTGGATGCCTTTTTTTTTTTTTTTTTTTACAGAGGGTAAAATTCAGAATATTTTTCCTCTTATAAGTGGGAGCCGCGTTTATACACAGTAGGAGAGAAGGCAAGTTATGAACTAAACAGAAAGAGAGAACAAATCATTAATCATTCAAAAGACCAGAGCTGATTTCACATCTAAACCCATTTAGACCCATTTCAGCTAGTTAAGCTACTCTCTCGCATACAGGCAGATCTTCATACAGAGGATCTTCAAAAATAAACTTTATTATCAGCTTAAAATTCACACATTAAACATAAGACCTAGACACAAGTAATACTGAAAACATTCTCAAACAATAACCATTTAGGTAATTTGGATGAGTAGCTAGTTACTGTTTTTTTCAAATGCCTTTAAGAATATTTCTTAATATATACACTGTCCTGAAATGTCTTCAAACACTTAGCTGGTCAGCTTTCAATAACATCTTTAAATAGAGGAAGACTTATTTCTATAGAAATAACATTATCTAATTATGAATCAGAGACTCATAATTGTAGTGCTTGGGAAAAAAATATCATAGTCTTTTGAAATATTTAGAAGACATAAATAACTATTATACATTTACAAGTTTAAATATTTAAAGGCCTTTTTCACTATTAAAAAAAAAAAAAAAAACGTTACTTTGTACATACTAGATGCTATAGAAATCCAGCCAGAGGCGTTGACCCCTCAGATTTGGCCACTGAAACCTATGAATTTGGTAGGCAGGTTGTCCACGGGGTACACTATCGGGCCAGTTTTCATCATAGGAGGTCCATTGAGCAGCTGCCAGTCACAGCTCCGAGCCAGCTCCACTGTAAATATTTTTAGGAGGACTTTGGCGAACTCTTTGCCTACACAGGTCCGCAAGCCCCCACCAAAAGGGATGAAACTGAACCGAGAGGAGTCCTCGGGAGACGGAGCCATGAAGCGATCTGGGTTAAACTCATCCTTGTCGGTGAAGAGATCTGCCACATCGTGGGTGTCGCAGATGCTGTAAATAACATTCCAGCCTTTAGGGATCTGGTAGCCCTGTCCAAGGGGAGAGAAAGGAGTCACCGAGTGCCAGGACATGTTTGATCAGGTGAAGCCTTGGCATGGGCTGCCTTGTTGCACCCACCTCCCTCTTGGCTCCCTGCAGGCCTCCCTACCACCCCTCCGCTCCCCAAATGCACAAGTGTCTGTGACTTCTCTGAGGAACAGAGCCTGAGCCCCAGCCCTGCTTACATTGAGCTCAAGGGTCTTGAGTGCAACCCGAAATCCTCCAGGAACGGGTGGGCTCAGCCTGAGGGTCTCCTTGATGACGCAGCCCGTATACTTCAGCTGCTCCAAGACCTCCATGTCCAGCTGCTTGTCTTGGTGGGAGCCGCACAGCAAGCCCTAGGAAGGGAGGTGCTGCCGTGGCATTTGCCGAACCATCCAACAGGGCTCTCTGCCCCATGTGGGCCAAGGGGACTCCCCGCTGTGGCCCAAACCCAGGGGCTTCGCAGCACCCACTCCCGTGGAGTGGCCAGGGAGGAACCCACCTTCACCTGCAGCTCCTTCCTCACTTTCTGCAGGACATCGTGGTGGAGCCCCAGGAAGGCGATCAGCGACGTGGCAGCACTAGCGGTGGTTTCGTGGCCCCCAAAGAGCAGCTCTGTTGCAGACTCCTTCAGTTCCTTGCAGAAGGGGCAAAGAAGGGATGAAATAGACCTCAAACGACACCTTCCCCAGGCCCAGGCTGCCACCTTCCTCAAGGCAGGCAGAGAAGCCATGTGGTGCTCCCAGCCTGGAGCGGGCGCCCCAGAGTGCCGGGCTCCCTGCTCCGTGGGATACAGCCCGCAGGGGTGCAGCCCTGCTCCTGCGCTCCCTCTCCAACAGCCTGGGGGCAGCCTGTGCTCACAGGACCTGGGTGCAGCGCGAGCTGGTTCGTTGTGCAGGGAGAGGAGGCAGCACCCACTGCTCTCTCTGTGCTCTCCCTACGGGTAGCACGCTGCTGCCGGGAGGAAAAGTGTCTGGGGGAGAATGGCCCAATTTGGCACTGGGGACCTAAGCGCCAGCCTCTCACCTGCATGTTGAGCTGCTCCCCGTTGCCCTGCGTGTGCTCCATCAGCAGCTGCAGCGCGTCCTTGTAGCCGCTCTCAGGCTCCGCGCGGGCCATCTTGGCGCGGATGTTCTCCTCAATCTTGGCGTGGATGATGTTCCGCGCCCGCAGGCCCTGGGCAGGAGGCCGTGGGCCTTAGCGCTGGGATCACCCGCAAGGGCTAGGTCCCCCTCTGCCCCCAGCACGTGGGGAGCCTTACCCGGTAGAGCCCGCTGAAGGGCACGTCGATGGGGAGGGAGAAGAGGTTGCGGATCATCTCCTCGAACGCCTCCACCAGCTGCTGCTCGCCGTCGGGGCCGGCCTGGCGGGGCTGGAAGCCCAGCAGGATCCTCATGGCGATGCGGAACATGAGGCGCTTCACCTCGGGGTACACGAGGAGGCAGGGCCCGGCGGCGCGCAGCCACCGCGCCAGGCAGGCGCTCACCTCCTCCTGGATGACAGGCACGTAGTGCTGCAGGGCGTCCCGCGAGAAGGCCCGCATGATCACCTGCCCGGGGAGGAGGAGGAGAGGGAGGAAGGGGAGAGGGGCTGAGCCGCGGTGCTGCGGGGTGCCCACTGCCCACCTGGGCGCCCTCGGGGCCGCCCGTACCTTTTTGCGGTGCTTGTGCTGCCCGTCGTGCAGGTTGGAGAGGCAGCCGGAGCCCAGGATGGTGCGCACCGAGGCCGGCCACTGCACCGAGACGAGGCGGTGCTCGCCCAGCAGGATGTGCCGCACGTTCTCGGCGCCCATCACCCGCACCGTGGGGCGGCCGAAGAGGTGCGTCTTGTAGATGAAGCCGTATTTCCTGCGCTTCATCTGCAGGAATTTCCGCCGCTGCGGAGGGAGAGGAGCGGAGGAAGGAAAGGATAAATAAATAAATAGAATAAAAAAAAAAAAAAAAAAGGCAGTGACAGCAGCGGTTCTTCCCCACCTGGGCACGGGGGCCCGGCAAAGCCGTTGCTCATCCCCATCCCCTGCAGCGAGAGGAGGGGCCGGGGCGCCGCTCGGCTGCGGGCGGCATCGTCGCCCTTACCTGCAGCACCATCTGCAGCGTCTCCCCGAAGAAGGGGAGCCCCATGGTGCCCGGGGGCAGCGGCAGCGGGCAGCTGCGGTCGCGGCTGCTCACGCAGTACAGGTCCCAGAGCTTGACGGCGGCCAGGAAGAGCAGCAGGGGCAGCAGGAAGGTGCACAGGGCGCTGGCGACCAGGGCAGAGAAGCCCATGGCTGGGCTGGGCAGCGCCTCCCGTCCCGTCCCGTCCCGTCCCGTCCCGTCCCGCCCGGCCCCCCGGGAGCTCCAAGTGCGTGGGCCGCGCTCGCCGCCCGCCGCCTTTTATACCCTTCCCAGGTTGCTGCCCACCCTACCTTGGTCCGATAAATTAGTTCACCCAAAGTTCATCTTTAATTGCGGATTGCGGCCTGGCTCCTCCCCCCGAAATCTTTAACTATTTGCTCGGCGCGGCGCATCCTCCCCGCCGCAGACGGCGGCTGCGCCCGCTCCGCCGCGGCTCCAGCGCGGAGCAGCAGGTTGCGACAGAAACGCGCCGCCCCGCGCAGCCCGCGCGCAGCCCGTGTCCGTCCGAGGCGCGCGGGGCGCAGCGCGGGACCGAGGCGCGCGGAGCCGCTTCCTCTGCCGGCGGCCCCCGGGGAGCGGCGGAGCCGGCGCTGCCTCTGCCCGGGAGCCGCGGGGCTGCGGCGGTGCCGGCTCCGGACGGGGCGCTCGGCCCGGGGCTGCGCCGGGCAGGGGCATCGCGGCGGAGCCTCCGCCGCTGCCCCCTGGTTCACCTCGAAGGCCTGGCTTGTGTTTCTGCCCGTCCCCGGAGGAAGGAGTAGCGGGCTGCCGTCCGTCGCGGCCTCCCGATGCAGGTTCAACCGCGGGTCACCGAGGGAAAGGGAGGTGAGCGCGGAAAGCGAACACCCGGCCCGCCGCGCCGCTCCTCTGCCCGGCGCCGGCGAGAGGCGCTCGGGGGCAGCGGCTCCCGGACCCGCGGCCGCCGGGAAGCGGCGCCCGGAGCGGGGCTGCAGGAGCCGCCAATTAATTGCGGGGCTCGCCGCACTTTTTTTTTTTTCGTTCTTTTTTCTTCCCCTCTCTCTCCACACTCCCCAGGCCGTTTTGCTTTCTCGCTCCTAGGGAGCGAGACGGCTCCCAAAAGCGCTGCGAGCTGCGTGCGTGCTGGCGGAGAGCGGGCTGTCATTTTTAAAGACACTTGTTTTAGCACCGCGTTCCCGCGGCCGCCGGGATCCCTCCCCGCTCCCCGCGCGCCCATCCCCGCAGCCCCCGGCCCGCAGCGCGGCGCCGGCCGCGCCCTGACCCGCCGCTCTCCCCTCGCCGGGCGCTGACCCGCTTGTGACCTACAACACGGACCGTGACATCTGCGTGAACCCGGCCGGCAAGCGCGCCAAGTTCACTGTCTATCAAAATAACGAGATACGGTGGCCTGAGCACCGATAATTGCCACAGGAAGCCTTTATTATCTGCCCAGCTGCGTACGCGGCCGCCACCGGCCCGGGGAGAATCAAATGGGGAAGAGTGAAAGAGATAATTAAAAACATCTTGGAAGGGAGTCAAGAAATTAACAGCCTAATATGAACGAACTTTGATTACGTGTAACGATTATTACACTTCATTTGAAAATGCTCATGTTTATTTGGAAACAAAATCATTTTCAACCTTTTTTCTTTTTTTTTCTTTCTTTTTTTTTAACCCGTACGTGTCTCTGCGGCAGCTACCGGGTTTGCTAGTGCGGGCTGTAGTGTCTGAGTGCGGTTTGGAGCTCCCGGCCGTCACTCCCCGTGCTGGGGTCTGCGGGCCCTGGCTGGGAACCGCTGTCTCCCCGCAGGTCACAGTTGCGCCAGCAGCTCCTGCTAATTACAGCTGGTCACTGCCACTTGCAGCCACTGCCTCCCCATTGCACCTCTGATAGCCGGAAGGATCCACCTCCGGGACAAGGTCAGGAGGGGCAGGGGCTCCAGGTCATTACGGAGGTCGACCTGCCAACAGTGCTTAACTCAGCCTTGCCGGTCAAGCTCTTCCAGATTTGACCCGTCACATTTGGGAGCCACATTTTCCGCCCGGGTAGTGGCTGTGGCTGTAGCAGGGTTACTTTGGGCGGTGCTGAAGTGGGGCAAAGGCAGGAGCAGAGGAGATGGAGCAGCCGCCTGGAGCCTGTCTGGGGGGCTCCTCCAGAGTCCCAGGACCAGGATAGTGCTGCTGCCCTCCCGGCCGCAGCTCCCCCACAAGCGGCCCATGTGGAGATGGGTCCCCTCGGCTACTGTGAGGTGAGGGGCAGCTTTACTGGGCTGGGGAAGGAGAAGCTTGAAGGAGTTGGAAACTCATCCCCGTGTGGCACCCAGCTCTTTCCTCACCAGGACTTGCTTCCAATCCCAAACTCATTTCCCAGTAGGAAGAGCTGGCCAGTGCTGTACCAAGGCAGGTGTCCAGCACTTGAACACATGTCCTCAACCCCGCACCTGCCGGAGGTGGCTGTCAAATCCAGGCAGCCTCTGCCCATCACCTTCCTCATGCCCCTCGCGATGCCAACAGCACGAGCAGGCGCTCAAGTTCCCATCATGAGGCTGTGGCATTCAGAAGCTGCTCTTTCCAGCTGTTTATTCCCGCAAGCTCCCTGCCCTTGGTGCAAGTGGCAGCAGAGCAGCTTGGCTGGGGGATGGAGACGAGGGCTGTGCCACGGGCCCCAGCAGCAGCGCGGCGCCCGGGCACGATGCTTTCCCCGGGCCAGAACACAACACGATGCAGCCGCAGAGTGCCTGCTGCAGTGGGCAGTGCAGGAACCAGGTGAAATATTTACAATAAAGATGTGTTTATACCCTATTGCTCTAGGTATTGCTGATGCTGCGTTAGGCAGAGTAGGGGTTTGGTGGTCTGCAGAGATGCCCCCTCCCCACACCATTTTCCCACCCTTTTCCCTCTCTCTCAAAGGTGTGAGAGGGTAGGATGCTCTCCCTGCCGCTCCTATGGAGCCCCAGGGCTAGTGGCTGCAGCCAAAGCACCTCATGCTTGGGAGGGAGGGCAGCATTCTGCAGCTTCTGCCTACCCAGAAAACCAAAAAGATGGGAGGGGAAAAAAAACCAACAAAACCCTTTTCTTTTCCCCCTGGTGTTGAAGGCAGCATGAGGGGCTCCACGGCCAGGGGCCACGTGCTGCCAGCTCAGTCCTCGCTGCAGCAGGTGGGCTGCAAGGGCCGAAAGTGGAGGTGCAGCCCGTCGCCGGCGGGGTGCACGATGGGCACGGTGCGCATGGCGGGGTAGCCGGGGGTGGCCAGCTCCCAGCGGGCCGTGCTCACCAGCTCGATGGCCAGCAGCTTGAGGATGGCCCGCGCCAGCTCCTGGCCGATGCAGCTGCGCGCCCCGCCGCCGAAGGGCACGTAGTGGAAGCGGCCGGCAGCCTCCAGCCGGGCAGTGCCAAAGCGCTCAGGGTCGAAGCTGCCGGGGGGGCTCTGATAGACGGCGGCCGTCTCGTGGGTGTCACGGATGCTGTACATCACGCTCCAGCCTTTGGGGATCTGGCAGCCCTGAGGGAGGGAGAGCATGGGGAGCGTGAGGCGCCTGCGCCGCTGGCTCTGCACGAGGGGCAGCCACTGAGCGCCAGCGCGGGGGGCACTTACGTCCAGCTCGAAGGTCTGCAGCGCCGTCCTGTAGCCCCCCGAGACGGGGGGCAGCAGCCGCAGCACCTCTCTGACGACGCCGTCCAGGTAGCGCAGGCGGCCCAGCTTCTCCAGGCTGAGGGCTACCGTGCCGCTCGGGGAAGAGCCGGGCACCCCTACGGCAGGCGGCTCCCGTAAGCGGCTGCCCCCGGGTTCCTCGTCCCCCACTGCGCCTGGCGGCCAACTCGGCTCCTCACAAGCATCGTCACTCGTATCGAGGAGTGACTGCTTCTCCACAGGGTGGCCCTGAGCACCCAGGGGGCTGGGGCAGGGTCCCGTGTGGGCACAGCCCGGGCACGGCCGGTGCAGCTCATGTGACACCAGCTCCTGCCTGATCTTCTCAATCGCCCAGGGGTGCTGCAACAACAGGAGGATCAGCGAGGTGCTGGCACTGGCCGTGGTGAAGAAAGCAGCAAAGATGAGCTCGATTGCTGACTCCTGGGAGAGAAGGGGACAG
>JAVCKT010013956.1:0-17904 GCA_032273925.1 Rhynchotus rufescens
AAAAAAAAAAAAAAAAAAAAAAAAAGGAAGGCCATTCAGGTCTGATGCCGCTATGGCCAGAAGCTGAAGAATACCACATCTCTCCCCTCCCAAACAAAACCAAAACCAAATGGTCTGGTTTTAATATGTAAGTACTCAGGAATCTTCTTGTCCTAAGACTTGGTCAACACAGCAGATCTGTAGCTTAATTTAAACATACCCACACAAATAAAAGCAATTTAGTCCTCAATCCAGAAAGGATTTTTATTAAGACTGAAACAGAGGAACTTTAGAGCACTACTTGCAATATATCTGCTCATTAAGCTTGATACAAAACCCTCCTTAATTCCATTTTTTGGGGGGGTTGCTCAAAGGTTAAAAACCACAAAGACCAATATCGGTGAGGCTTCTGTCTGAAGAGCAGGTACACAGACTATGGCCTGGTGGAAAGACAGAGAGCTTAAACAACTGAAAAAGCTTACTCTATCCAAATGATCATGCTTTTAGTTTCTCCCTGCTTCAGGGTTCCAAAATTAGTCATTCTTGATACCTCCAATCCTCCTTTGTCTTTCACTAGGTTTTCACAAGGCTCATCCAGATTCACTCCATTAGAGTGAGGCAATCTGTAAGAAGACAAAATTATATACAGTGGTTTTGAAACACGAACAAATAGACTCAGGATATATCTTCAATTCAGCACAAGTTTGGGAATTACTAGACTAAAACATTGTCCCAGGATTTAAGAGGAAGCAGGTAAGTTGGAATGCTCAACTACTTATTTCCAAAATCACTTGGTTACCTTTACTAGCTTAATCAGAAACTGAAGAACAAGCCTTTCTGCAGCAGCACAATAAGCCAGGTCCAAAACTTTGATTACAAGATTAAAATGATTCAGAAGCTATCTGGTCTTTGCTAAGAACTGAGCTAAATGGCAAAAGAAGCACACAGTCTTGTAGATCTCTTTCAGAGCTCAACCAAAACACAAGAAGGAGCTAGGTGCTTAGCAAAAGCCCTGTTTAGTACTGGAGCTTAGGAAATGAGTAGGCCTGGAGAAGGATGGCTAATTTATGTTCTCTTGTGTTTGAGCAGGTACCAAACCACCTACTTAATCACCTCTCCTGCCTATGGCTACAATCTGCAGCCCTAACTTCGGATAAGTGAAAAGACCTGAAAAGATGCTACTGCACACGCTGCTGACAAGAACACTATCAAACTGAAGTCACACTCTCCTGGAGGTTGACTTTGGACAACCTCTCAGTCACAGCTACCTAAAGAACACTGCATTATTTTGGTCCTAGAATTAATAAGCTACTTTATTAGCTAATACAATGGCACTACAATGCTTCAAAACAGTTTAAAAATCTCCCCACTATTTACATGCCCTAAGTACTCCTTAATTACCTAAGGCAATAACCATGCCAGATCTTACTCTGAAAGCCCACTAGGTGTCTCCTGCTGCAGTTTAACCTGCCTCAGGTTCTGATATGCTAGGAAATGCAGTAAAATTGAAACAAGCATAAGGTCTAACTGTTATGATTTGGTTTCAGTAATAGTTTTGCTTGGCTAATCTATCAGTGAGTAAAAATAGGTCCAAATGGAAAAACAGATGAACAATTGTACAGTTGTGTAAAGGAGAAAACAACAACAAAAAGCCCTGATGCTACACTGAAGCTCTGTATTGCACTTGCCACTGCATGTGATTTTCATTAGTGAAGCACCATTTTGTAACGATTCACTCCTCAAGAGTTTTACTTGAGATGTCTTTTACAGTTCTGAAAGGCTATCCAGTTTCTGATTTGGCACGTGGCAGAGAAAGGCACAGGCAGCTATACCAAAATGACTCCTGACAACCTGTTTCTAAACTTCAGCAGTAATGCCATAGCTCCTTTTCAATTCCAACATAACAGAAACTCTTCCAGTATTTCTCCTTCCTATGAAAAGGAATCAGGTTAGACATTAAATATATACACTTGTGTCTAGGTACAACAGAAGCCAATCATATCACATTATCTTCAGTGAAAACAAGACCTTTTCCCATTATTATTAGCTCCTCTAAAGATCCACATGCTGCCTTTCCTAGATAAGAAACAGGGCAAGTTCCCCCAAAGATTATGGTTTCCACATATTTGGGGGGGAGGAAGGAGTTTTGTTTCTTCCCCAGACTGAGTATCTATTTCTGTGAACCTCTTATGCCTTGTTCCTCCTTATACCAAATTAGCCATCCAAAGTACTTGCAGAACCTCTCAATTTGATTATATTTGTAAACCTAGCAAACCTCTAATATTTCAAATCACTAAACTATTCTGTTTAGGACAGGTCTGATGTGAAGAATCACTCAGCATTTTCCTCCTGAAAAACTGCACTTCAGCACAACAGATCAAAGGAAACATCCATTTCACAGCAGTTTGATTCAGTTTTCAAGCAGTAAAGTTCTTGCTAGCAGAACAGCACAGATTAGAAAAAGCATGAAGGATCACAGGCTTAGCTTTTTTCTAATGAAATTGTAAAATTCCTTCCTTGCTCCATCACTGAACTCCACCGATGCTGGTCTTGCTTTTCTAGGGAGTATGGATGTTCCCATCTCCTTGAAGGAATGGAAAAAAAGCAGCGGTGAAACATATCACTATAATCTTCACAATTATTTGTCATGCCTTCTAGTCTATGCAGAGCACTACACGACAGTATTACTTGATATAGACTACAACCTTTACCTGTATAATGACAATTCATCTCTAGTTTTTAGTAAGTTGAAAGAGAACAAGAGAATGAACATTACCCATTCTGATCAATGGGAGTCAAACAGAGAGCTCTCCAAACGTAACACGATTGATTACTTTCCACCACAATCACATTCACTAGGTCGTGTACACAAGGCGAATAACCATCAGGAAGCCTCACTGAATCCAAAGTGAAAAATATACTCTCATCTATTGCACCATTTCTTCCACAGATGCTGGAAATCTGTACCTGTAACAATTTGTTATACTTGATTACTTGATATCACCACTTTAGCTAAAAGGTCTACTAGAACTAGGCTGCTTTCTGCATCAGTCATTCTACTATTATGCATTAATAACTACAACCTAAACTTCAGTTATTGAAGGGAGATAAATATATAGAACTAATCTGTAATAGCTGTATTTCTCTTAGGTTAAAAAAAAAAAAAAACACACAAGAAAGAAATGTTTCAGATAAGCATTAGCCTGCACTTAAGGCTATGCTTACATTTTATATTTGTAGGCATATACATATACTTGAATTTATTGTGATATTAGGTATATTATAAAACGGATATTGGAAATGGTCTAGCAATATCAGCACCTTAAAACCTCCAAAAATCTGTTCATCATGGAAGATTTATTACTAAAACTATCATAAACATTTACCTTGTCCACTCGCTTGTATCTCAAAGGTTTCACAGCAACTGCTTCACTGCTCCATGTTGTTGGGTTAATAAAATATTTAGCTTGTACCCAGTCACCTTTATAGGGTTCGAAACCTATACAAAACACAAATTTTCAAGTTGAAGTGCTATGGAAGGCATTCAGATTACTCCCATATAGAACAAATTTAAGTTAAAACTGACCATCGAGAACAAGTCAGATTCACTGAATCTTTTCTGTGCTTTCTATCCTCAGTAGGTTATGTCCAAGTACCTAAGAGACGCCACGAAAAACATACATTTGGTCCCGGTGAAAGTAAGTTATGCTCAGTGAGAACGGATACGTAACCTTCCTGCCCCAAATCCTTACATTTGCTTTACTCATACACTTTTCAGGGACGTGAAATACACATTTAACAGAGGATATGCTTATGTATAAAAATATACGCAGACATAATACATACACTCTCTTAATCAGGTGTTTTCACATTGCACGTACCCTTGCTGCACACACACACAAAAAAAAACTCTACAAACCTTCACAAACAGATTCCTTTGCAAAAAAAGTTTGCTGATTAATGTAGCCACCATCCTTGGAGAGAGAGGTAATATTACCAATTAGTAGTTTTGCATTCCTTTCAGAAGCACCGTAAGTAGGACTGGAATTTTCCCATGTGCTGCAGACTGCTTCTACCTATTAATATGGAAACAATAAACACACCACCATTCAAACAGCTGTTACTCTACGGGTTTATTCTATAAAGCATTAAGTTACACATACCACTACTACAAAGTGAATTTCACTTTCACGAGAATTTCAACTGCTTCCAAAAACCAAGTCCCTTATTAGGCAATTATACTCCCTCTTCAGACATTCACTACTGCAAGGTAGTAGTAGTAAAAGATAGTAAAATGCAAGTTGCTTGCCTTGAGTAGTATGCTATATGGTTCAGCACTGACAATTTAGAAAAACATGCTGACTGGTCAATCTTTCTTATTCTTCCTCTTGCCTTAAGTGTATCCAAAAAATTATCTTCAACCTGAGAAGAGCAAATTCCCTGCCCCAAACATAATAATTTGACTTTATAGTTGTGGAACTAGGGCATCACTACTAAAGAAAACAGAATGTGCATGTTTAAGATACCGCTAAGATATTACAAGAGAGCTGCTTCTTACAAGCTTTCCTCATCATCACCTCAGAAGCAAGTTTACTTGCTTAACCAGCCCTGTGCAGTACACAAGCCAGGAGATATCATTTATGCAATGAAAGCCATTACCCCAGCCATGTGAGAGCAATGGTACAGCATCTGTTAATCCATAAGCACTGTAAGAATTCCTAGAGTTGCTCGTTCTCTTCCCTGCTTACAAAGAACCATCATCATCTTGGAATCAGGAGTTCCTGCTCTACAAATTGGTTACTTTTGTCTTTCAAAGATTCCTTGCTCCAGCTAGAAACCTTTAAACTCATTTCCATAAAATCATTGATTATGCCTGTACAATGCTGTCAGCTGCCTAAAATGTCTCTGATGTATCAAAACCAGGACTGGACACAGAAGTGAGTCATGAAGAACTTGAAACACTATGTATTAATCAGTATAGCATTTTTGACTTCCTCTCCCCAGACTATATGAAACTATTTACTAATAGTTCAAAAAAAAAAAAAAAAAAAAAAATCACACACCATTCATTAACAATGAATTCTTTAATCTGATCACGATTAGGCAAACTATGAGTTAAGTTATTTAAAACTTTAGGCCTGAGGCCCTTCTGTTTGTTTGCTATTTACATATAATGTAAGGTGGGAAGATCCTTAATTACAAAATACTAGAGAATAAAAATTAACTTCTAAACAGAACTTCACTGCAATTGGCTCCGAACACATAGCTTGAGTCCAGCTAGAACTTGTCAAATACATTTGTCTAGCGCTGTGCTCAAAGGATAACACAGCTAAGCCCAGCAGGCAGAAGTCAAAAAAGAGCGTACCCAGCAGGTTATCAGCTCCCTTGGTGCTAATGTCAGCACGTGAAAACACAGTTATGTTTACGTCACGTCCAAACTAAGAAAGGAATTGTGCACAAGAGTCAGACTAACAGAAGCTATCACAGGCACCTGAGAGTTCAGACTACCTGATGAAGAAAATTACAGCATCTTAAATTTGAAGCAGCAGATAATCCATCTTAAAGTAGATTTACAGACGTACCGAGTAAAATCAACACTAAAATCTTTTAAATAAGCCTCTGAGACATTCTTTAGTTGCATTTTCTTCTGCCCTAGAAAATAAAGGGTTCTGAAATTTGTCTTCTTACTCATTTCTGTTTGCTTTTCTGCATAGCCAATATTCTTGTTTCCCTATTCATTCACACCGTAGTTTTATAAAAGGAATCCTTAATTAACAAAATATACACACATATATATTTCAAGTAGGTATGATTAAGTTGTGATGCAGTTATCACAAATAATATTGTCATGTTCACCACATCAAGACTGAAATTCAGACAGTAAGTATTAAAGCAAATGAACAATTTAAAGGAAATGTCGAAAACATGACCCCAAAACACACACATAGCCTGAGCCCCTTATGTGAAAGGCTGGCAATTTCTCCTACATTTGTGCCATTTCTAAGTGTAAAATCATAGTAGCTTCCAGAATAAAGTCTGAAAGAACTACTTCACAGAGAAAGTGAGACTGTCACTTCACCTCTTACCCTAATGGCCTTCAAGCCACTTGATATTTTGTCCTCTTCAACAGTAGCAATAACTTTCTGTCCAACAGTCAACATCACACCGTTCACAACTGCATCGTTTGTGAAGATTATCAGGTCATCTATCATCCCATAATCATGGCAAAATCGTGTCACGACTCCTTCTACAATTTTTAATTCTTTATCACCTGAATCTAGAGAAAAAGTGTTAGCATGAAGACAGATTGGTTACTCACAGAACTGCTATCACTTTGACAGAAGTCACAGCTTGTGCCAACAATTCACAGTTAGATAAACATTTAAGTCTCTTATAAGTTGTTATGGTTTCAAATAATAATGAAAACTGGTTAAATCCAAACAATTTCATTTCTACAGTGATCTTTTTAAGCTTTAAGCTTTTTAAGCTTTAAAAAAGATCTTTTTTAAATGATCTTTTTACATTTAAAAATTTTACATTAAAAAAAAAACAAAAAAAAAACACTGCAAGCTAAACAACTTCCTCCCAAAGCAACAGGCCAAATATTTTCCATACTTTCCACAAAAAAATGAACAGTTCATAACATTTTATGTAGTACAGTTAAAATTTCTGTATTGCAGAAAGTGGGAGAAGAAACAAGAACTGATCCTATACAAGTAGGCCCCTTAAAAGTAGTTTAGTTGATATAAAAGTTAATACACATGAGAACCGAAAAGGGGTGCTGTTTCTTTGGAGATCTACCTCTTTCAAGTCTTTGTTATCTTTTAGCATTAAGCACTTGTTTCTACTTAGGATAATGCACTATTTGTGATGCACTATATATGTTTTAATTTATCCTAGTTCATTTGTCTTACAGCTGGCCTGATAGTGTTACTTTGGTTGCCTGGAAAGCTTCTCCAAACTACTTAAACCTCCCTACATTTCTCTTCTCATTTGGTCCAATACAAAGACAAATTAGTATTATCCTAAAACCTACATATATTACAAAAATAGACAAAAAATATCCTAACACTGGAAGCCATTATTATTTTTTAACATAAAGGTAGTACTTAAAAAGAGTATCACTGTAGAAAGTATTGCGAGACTCCAGCCTTGTAAAACCCAGAACCCTTGCGGTTTTACAATCCTCGACGCACCTAATTCATAAAGGCAGAAGTTAAGAAACACATTCCTGTGGGGGCTTGTGTAACAATATTCAGAGAATTGTAGCTAACAAAGGCTAGTACACAAAAATAGCCAACAAGTTGATCACAAGCCCTGTGATGCAGCAAACTGCACACAGAAACTTTTTCACACTTATGCAACAAGCAGAACTTGTGCCCAGAACAGTCTAAGTGACCCGACCAAGGGAGCTTTTTTATTACTATTGTTTGACCTAAAGCTAATAAATAATTCTTTTAAAAATATCGAGTGTAAGTTTAAAGCCTCAAAACCATTTCACCATTTACCATTTCACCGACCCAAGAAGGAGGAGAAGAACTAGGTTTAATTATAAAGGCAGGATTACAAGCGACCCAAGCTCTGTCACCCACTATCACAACACTCCTTTCACACCTCACACCATACTAACTAGTAACAACACTCAGAACTCGTCAGATGACTTAATGAAAAACTTCTTTTAGGAAAACTTCCAGATACTTTGATGTCAAAAAAAGTCTTTTTTTTTTTTTTTTCTGTCAGCATTTTCCTTAAGCAAGGGCAGGCCCGAGCCTGCTCCACACAGCCAGACCACCAATATCCACACCACCAGGGCCCGATTCCGCAGTGGGAGCTGCACGCGGCACCAGAAACCCGCGACAGGACCAGGAACATCTACCTGAGCTCGCCCAGCTCCCATCGGGGCCCTCCTCGCTGTCCGCGCGCCTCCAGAAGTAGGAGAGCGTCTTAGAGAGGAGGCCGAGCATCGCGCACAGAACCCCCGCCGCAAAGCGAGCAACGCCACCGACCACGCCACGCTCCTAACGGCCACGCTCCTAACGGACGCCACCCGCAACGGCCGCCCCTCAGGAGCCGCGAGGCTGCCGGCCAATCAGGCGGCTCGCTCCCGGTCACGTGAGCTTCCCCCCCCCCCCCGCGGTGGGCGGGAGACGTTAATTAACGGCCAACGTGGCCTTTTGTCCCGCGCTCGCGAGGCGCTTTCCCGCCTGTGGGAACTGTGGGGCGGTTCCGGGCGGGACTAGCGGCATGGCGGCGGTGGGGAACGGGGAAGAGACCTGTGGTTTATCCCTGGTAAACGGTGTCACAGCCCCGCCGCGGGCAGGCTGGTTTGTACCCCCATCTCTGTGCCCAGTTCTGGAGTCATCTGGAGTGAATTAAGCTTTTCCAAAATACTCGTGGTACTTACAGGCCTTCAAGGCAGTGTTCTTAAAATACTCGGAAAAGTCTAACTTGCCAGGAACAGATTTCTCCTTAGCGGTGTCCCAGCTGTGTAGCTCAACGGAGAGTGTGTTTTTGGTCTGCAGGAGTGGATCTGGTGAAGGATCAGGAAGCAGCAAGGCTGTCCATGAGCGCGTGCTGCCTGTGGCTGTCTAGGCTGCCACGCTCCCCCCAAAACCCTAAGGATCAAAATAGCCTAGACAGGAAAGACAGGTATTTAGTTGGAATTTTATTACATTTATAGAAATATTTTATATTTTTAATAGTAATAAATGCCTAGGGCAAATACTGAATGATCCTGTTGGAACTCTTCAGGTGGTGATTCCTGTGAAAGACAACAAATGCAAAAGAAATTCATACTATACCCGAGCAAGGAGATGAAGGGAAGCTACTAGGCCTCCATTTTGCTCCTTGGTCAGTTGACTTCCCCCCAGGTATAAGCTGAGAACAAAGAGGTTTTTAGGAATCAGTGCTAGAAAGGCAGATACTTCACAGAGTCAAGTTTTTGAAAGTAATAATGGAACACAGGCAGTGAATTAGAATAGTGTTATAAGATATTGTGAAAGAATGCTCTGGTAATGTAGCTTTTAAGAGTTCAACAAAAGAAGAAAGTGTTAGCATGGTAAAATTAAATGTACCCAACCTCAGGTGTGGTATTTAGATACAAGAATATTGCCATGAGTCCGGATTTAATGCTTTTTTTTTTTTTAATGCCCTATTAAGTACTAACATAACCCTAAAAAGTAAGCTTGTGTAACTTGTGTTTTATCATGTTGTTCCTTGGCAGATCAGATGTAATCGTCAGGTTTTATCTTCCGTGGTCACTGGGGAGTTGCTGTACGGCCAAGGCTATTGCATGACCCAGTGACTGCTGCAGCCTGAGCTGGTTCCCTTCCAGTTCTTGCTTAAAGGTGAGGACTTCTTCGTAGCCTCTCTTCATAAGCCTGTTTGATTTGTCTTCCCTTGACATCTCCTTTTGACCTAACTTAGAATAAAAATACTTGATTTGTAAAGCCTTTTCAGAGGCCTGTGATGTTCTGTTAGCATTACTGCATTATTCACTGCATTCTTTGTGCAGATTTTCTATGTGCCTCTTAGTATTAGAATCTTTTTACTGTTTGTATCGCACCTAGTGTACAGGGTCTTGGTTGCTGACTTTGGCTTCTGACTACCAAATCTTCCCTTGTTTTGTGTACATACAAAAATGATGAGGTCCTTTTAGGATTCAGAATGATGAAATTAAGGAAACCTAAAATAAGGGCCCCAAAGGAGTTTCTGAGTGGAAAATGAACTGTGCCGTTTGAGTGGTTTCTATTGAAAGTGCTGCCAAACGCAGCGGGTACAGTAATCACATGGTGAGACTGTGCAAAAGGAATGCAGCAAATACTGAGAAGTGCCGAAGCAAGGGGGAAAAAGGAAAAGGCAAATACTGCAAAGTGAAAAGGGAATGCTGAGAAGTGCAGAGGCGCAGGGGAAGAAGGTATCTCACCTAAGCAGAGGAAATCCTGCAGTGAGGCTCTTGATGGAGGGAGCTTTGTGGTACGGGGCCAGCTGGAAGGTGTGCCTGCCTCATGGTGCCTGAGCCCTGCTCTCTTCAGGGAAGCAGGGCTCGAGATTCTTTTTACTTAGAGAGATGAAACCAAATAAATGCCTGTCTCACCAATTCTTCTAAAAAAAGATGCCCCTCGATTACAACAGGCATAAGAAATAAAATGCGATCCTGTTTTCTATCTACTGTAAACCCTGTTAGAGCAAACGGAGCATTCTCATAAAAAGATGTGAACATTAGTCATTTTCCATTAATATATACTATTTAAAAGGATACAGATCATGAAAATATTTGGGCTATACTTTTCCATGAACAAAGAAGATGAGAATAGCTTAATTATTTTAAGCTTTGTCGGGTTATAAAGTTTTCTTTTAAATTTGTTTTTCTTACGTTTTACAGCTATGTGCAGTGCATGATTAATTTCTGTGTTCCAATCTGTTCAAACAACTATAACATTTTAATATTTTTTCAGTATTGGCTGGTATTTTGAAAAGGAAATAGTCTACAGTTGGTACAAATTGAAAGTTATTTTAGCAAACTTTAAAAGGTGGTGCTCTTGGAGTACTGAAGATTTAATTGTGTCTTGATTACAACAGCCTTTAAAGTGTACACAAAAGAGCCGGTCATTGCTGCAGTTGTCAAGATGCCAACACCTTCAAGATACAAGCATTCTTTTATTTTTTATTGCCTAATCAGCAGCAGGACAGGATCCAATGTGCAGTGGTCATTGCACGTCACTGCTGCCTGCAGGATTTTAAATACTATGTTCGGTCATCGTGGTGTTCTGTAAATGTTAGTACAATTCAAGTTTGCAGGCTTTTAGAAATCTGGAGTTAATAGAAAAAGATGTTCTAAAATTCTGCAGTGAAATAGATAACTCGTCACTGGTATCTAACTTACTTGTTGGGATACTTGAAACTTTTTTTCTGTAGTTAAAATACTGCATTTTCAAGTATTTCTTTCTTCTCTTTGAAACAAGAACCAGAATGTTAATGTCTTCAGTGGCAGCTATAATAACTGCTGAGAAGGATTTTATTTAAATAGGCAATTAGAGAGTAGCACTCAATTATTAAAGAGATTTGAAACATTTTTAACTTGTTAGTCTGATTTGGAAGCAGCCTCTTAAGAATGTAGTACAGTCATTTTCTAGTGTATTCTGTTAATTAAAATTCAGGAGGCATTTTCCTGTTCCCTGGCTTAACTCAAGTTTTTGCTGTGCTTTTGTTCAATATATGAATAGATGTTGCTGGAAGCCAAAGTGTAAGGGAGAACTTTTCAAAGGCTGCCTGACTCTCTGAACGGTGAGAATATCACCAAGTGTACGGGCAGCTATTTTCACAAGGCTGTTTTAAAGTGACAGCTACCTTTTCAGTTGAAGGTAAGCATGAGGGGTTTTGAAAATTGTGCTATAACTTTAATATAACTGATTTCTCAAGGTATTTGAAGAAATTAGCGAGCAGTGAGATGAACAGAAACAGAGCTAAGGGAATGAGCGAAATGGTTGACACTAGGTGCTTTTGGAAAAACGAGATCTGCTGTAGCTGAGTTACTGTGAGTATATTAGTTTATCTGTGTCTTAGTGAAGTGGATCATTTTAGATGTCTGATAACAAATATTAAATCAAATAAAAGCCCAATAAAGTACACAAGAAAACAAGAAAAGAATGCTTTGGTTGCAGAGTAATTCCCAAATTAAGCATTTGAGTCTTAGAATGTTAGTGAAAAGTTCCAACTTTTTAATATCCAGATATATTTCTTAAATCTTCATCTATTGAAGTATCATAGATAGCAAACTTTATTCTTTTGGTATTCATACTAAATTACTATGAATTGTAGCTATAGAATGTTTTGTGCTTGTGTGCGAGTCAACTGCTAGTATCCTTATCTATGAAATGTAATGTGAAATGTAAATACAGTTGAATACTAATTATTACTTGTATTTGCCATGTCCTGCATAGACTTGAAAAACAGTTTAGCATGAATCTAAGTGTGAAGAAACTAAATTATACTTTTAATCTTTCTTCATCATTTGCTTTGCCATGATTATTATCATTTAATTACCTTTGTGAAGTGTTATGACCAGGGAAGACGGTTACAGAGAAGAATTTAGCTATGACAGGATGCCAACTTTGGAGCGTGGAAAACAAGAGAATGGAAGTTATGTCCCTGATATTAAATCTAGTGATCTTCAGCTATCAAAGCGGCTACATCCTTGTTTTATTTATAGAACGTGGATCTTCTCTTTGCTGATGGGAGTGAGTACTTTAAATCATATTAAATTTTAGAATTTCAGTACTTAGAAATCTGCCCTCTTTCAAATTACTTGCTGAATAACAATTTCATTATTGGTAGTGTTGAATATAAACATTAGTATAGAATGGAACATGTTTATCAAATAGAAAATGTTACACTTGGCTAATGGTAAATTTTGGATACTTCTATATTTGTCAAATAGTCTATCTGAAAGATGAATTTGTCTTTATAATTAATTCTACACCATAAACAGAGTGGTAAGATATCACCACATAGGTATGTAGGCACATTACCTTTTTTTGTGAGGCAGCCTGATCCTGTGGTTTCTTTTAATATATTTTGAACTAGTAAAAGATAGTTTGCTTGCCCTAATAACATTTTAGCATTAAAATGATGATATTTAATTACTGCTTCTTTCTCTGCTTGATATTCGTGATAATGATGTAATTTTTTTATGTCACTGCTAGCATAGTAGAGCACTGGTCTTGCATGTGGACCATATTCTTCTTCACGTTCTGGCCCATGATAATTAAAGCATAATACAGCAATAATGGCTTTTTTTTTCCACCTTCCATTTTCAGTTAGCCTGTGTATTTTACAGAATAATTTTTACAAGAGCTGAAAATGTTTATTTCAGCTTAACTACAGTAAATAGTTATTTTTGCCCAATGAATGAAATCCCTGTCTGGCTTTGATGGAAACTTCTGACATCTTTTCTCCTTTCTGAAAACAAGATTTTCTTGAGAATCTGGATTTTCCTTTAGATATACTATTAAAAGAGCAAAAGAAGAGGTAACTTTCTTGGCTTTAAATCTTTCCAGAGACTGTCAAACTTAACTGTCAAAAAGGATAACTCTTTAGTTAGATCTTTCTTTTTTTATCCAGTTTTGCATGATTAGGCATTATTTGGGATTAATGTTCATTTGCTGAAATTTTGTTGTCAAGAAGCATGAATTTTCTAACAAATCAACCTGATAAATTTCAATTAGACAATATTAGTCCCAAATACTGAGACTAATAATAAAGAGCCCCATCTCTTTCAATTCATCTGAAACAGAGGTCCAGACAGGAAAGTCTGTGTGCTAAGGAACAGAAGTTACATTGTGAACAAATCTGTAATGGTTCAGGGAGCAGTTGCAGACCGCAGGGTGACATCCAAGTGTCTGCTGCTAGTTCCATAACCACTTTCAGCACAGACCATTCTGGTGCAGGAATAGTTCAATATGCCCAAGCCCAATTTCAAATGCCTTTTATAAATATTGTTACTCCAGAGTGTCAGAGTTCTCTGTATGTATGTTTGTGTGTTTATACATGCATATACAGTATTTTAATTTTCTCTCATCTCTCTTTTGAAGGGACTTTTAAAAGACCTGGGTAATGTTACATGAAAAAGACTAAATAAACAAAAGAGCCATTCTGTTTCTTACTTACCTCAACTCTTTCCAAAAATGTCTACTCAAACAAAAAACAAGAAGAAAAATATTAGTAAAATATATTCGATATTTAATATTTAGAATGTAGTTCTGATAATTATAGATTAACAGAATGGTTAGCAAAGGAAGCAGCAGGAGTCAACACTTAAGGGTGCATCAGTTTCCTAGCTGTCCTTTTGACATAATGAATGTTTGCAGAACCAAACACAGAAGGTGAAGTAGAAGCTTAAGTGAGGTTTCTGAAACTGGTTCTGAAAGTTCAGGTTTTTTTTGCCACTGAACTGTCAGAAATTATCTTTTTAGCATTCAGTTAGCTGTTTGCCAAATTGTTGCACAGTACCACCGTACACGTTTAAACACACTTGTATTGTTCAATGTTAAGTCTTGATAGCCAACAAGACATGTTCTTCAGAACCCAATGTATTTGATATTTTGCTTCAATTTTTTTCATATGACGACAGTACTGTTAACGTTCAACAGTAGTTTGATTTGAAAGGAATTATTGATTTCCATCTGAAAGGAATTATTGATTTCCATCTGACTAGCTGCTCTTTTAACATCATTTTATTCATATTAATTTGCGTTATTTGTTGCTTTGCAGACTTGCCTCCTTATTACTTCTGGATTTTCACTATATCTGGGAAATATTTTTCCATCTGAAATGGATTATTTACGTTGTGCAGCAGGTTCAGTAAGCATTCTTAATTATTTACTGTGACTTTTTGGCAACAAAACCATAATAAACATTTTTGTGGATATATTTTACATTGTCTTTTTAGTACTAATTTTTTCATGGAAGATTCAATTTTATTAACAGTTCATTAATGAATTTTCATCGCATCGTTAAGGGAATTACAGTTGTCATAGCCAGTGGTCAGTTAACTTGATCACAGTAGGCAGTCACCTATCCATAGCTTCCAGTAGTGTTTCTGTTCCCGATTTTAAGAAAATTTGCATTGCTACATACTTGTGGATTTTCTTGACTAACTGCTATCAGAATGTATTTCAAACACATCTGCTCTTCAGTGTGCTTTACCATAAGACCCAAGTATGAAAGCATCCTGAAAAAGTTCTCTTAAATATTCTTTTCTTAGTTTAGTATATATTAAAGTTGTCTTATATTTTAAAATTCCCATAATTTTTACTTTTTGTTTGGTAATTTTTTTGTCTTATTCTATTACATAAGCCTAACCCCTTCTTCAGATCTCTGTAGATGAGATAAATCTCATGTAATTGCTTTGTTAGTGACAAGATTCTGATGTCTCTTTGGTATTTTGGCAACGGTACTTGCAAGTCTGCTTTAGGTAAGGCGAGAGAGAGGTAATTTACTTTGGAACATTGTGCCAGCAGTTGAGCAGTTGCCTGTGTTTCTTTTAGAGATATTATGAGTAAAGTTGAACTAACTTTTAAAGTTAATATCTTCATTGACCTATTATGATTTGGATTAGTGTCATTATTCAGATGTGTCTGTTTCTGCCTTCTGCCTTCAGAATCTTGCCTTCTGAACTTTATAGATTTTCTGTATTCTTCCAGAATTTTCACAGATCTTACAGGGGCAGAAGATTAGATGATAAATCACCTCCCTGTTCATTGTGAGTGGGTCAGTATGGGCAGGACTGAGTTCTACCTGAAGACGTGTACGTTTGGGTGTCTGACTGTGAGCAAGGTGTCCTAACTCCTGCGAAAAACAAGGGAGGTGATATAGCCAGAATAGCTTCGAATTGAGCTCTGGCTGAATGTCTATTAAATATCTAGTTAGAATGGACTGACTTGCTCTCTGGGTTTTTGACCATCTTGACTGCATGGGATTCAGTTGTAATATAGTCATGTGGTGTTTGAGAGATTCCAGGATATTTAGGATCTATATATTAGTTTTAATAATGTTAAATATAGGTGAGTTAAATGTTGAGGAAGTGCGACTAAGGATTTTAGATGTAGATATTAATCTAATTATATTGATTCTGTTGTTAAGCTGCCAATGCTTAGATGTGAAAAAAAGATAATGAACTGCAGTATTACAGAATTCATTCTTAAATGTGGAAATATTTTTTTAAATATATTTACTGAATTTTTGTTTTGCTCCAAAGATGGTTGTGACATTATATATTTGTGTAAAGTAGACTTGGCTCTATACAGTACAACTTGTTGAAGATCTAGCTCTGCTCTGAAGTGTATATACATTTAAATTAGTTACAGTAGATTAGTTTTACACAATTCTTCAGAACCGTACCATTGTGGAGATTGCCCAAAATTTAGCTTAAATAACCCCGACATTGTGTTTTTAAAGTGTGGAGGGTGAGTATTGTCACAGTTACATTTTCGGGTCCTGCCTTTGGTTGATCAGAATTAACAAAGACGTAAAATGCCTGATGAAAAGGTCATTGTGCTAGGTAACTAGTCAAAACTGAGGGTATGGGGAGCTCCTTGAAAATGCTTGTAATCTTCTAATGTAGTTTGAAGTAGTTAGTAGAGACCTTTTTTTCTTTTCAGAATTTCTGATCTTGTGCTTAAGTTATTAAATTACAGTATGTAACCATAATTAATTAAAATCATATATGTAAATCTATAAAGAAATATTTTTGCAGAATATTCTACAAGTCTTCTCTTAATTTTTCTAGTGTGTTCCCTCAGCTGTTGTGAGCTTTGCTATAGCAAGGAATAAAATTAACGTGGTAAGCGGAAGATTTTTATTGTCTGTTTTATCTTTTTTTCCCTGTATGTAAAATGAGAAAGAAACATATTTGAAATTGCTTTTCAGATACCCAATTTTCAGATTCTGTTTGTCTCTACATTTGCTGTTACAACAACATGCTTAATTTGGTTTGGATGCAAACTTGTTTTCAATCCATCAGCTATAAATGTAAGTCACTAAAGCAACTACTAACCAATCTCCATTTGTTTTTGTAGAAAAATGTATAGATCATGTGTGATTACAGTGTTGTTAATACAACAGTGCAAAGAGGTTGTCTAGTAGTAATTGTCTCATCTGAATAAGGCAGGACTGAAAAGTGGCGATCAGAGGGAAAAGGGTAAAAGATGCACAGTACAGCTAGCAGAGGAGATTAACATGGAAATGATTTTGCTAGCTAGTTTAGAGGAGATTAGTACAGAGATGGTTTTCCTGCCTTTTCCAGAAGTTGTCTGTAAATCCAAAACAGAAATTAGATATTCATATGTGATCCGGTTGATTTGTCTGTAGATTAGCTTCTTGTTAGGGTTTAGTTATGTGAAATGAGAAGACATCCCGAACAGTGCTACTTCTGGGACATTTCGTCTTCAGTTTAATACAGTCTTATTTAATGGATAGTTTTAATTTTCACAGATATTTTTCCCTTATACCAGCACGCTGTGAAATACACTGTTATGTTATCTGAAGCACACATATTTAATGCTGAGAAAAGTTGTGTATTTTTGAGTCACAACCTTCTAAAATTTCTTTCTGGTTGTCTGAGCCAAGCAGTAAATATGCAGCTTTGTTTTTGGCTGTGATAAAAATGTTTTGAGAGCTGTGTACAGTTGAGCCCCTGTAGGTCCTATGTGTTTCTTGGTTTACACAAGCCACAGTTCTCTGCACAGCCTTTGCTGTTTTTTGTTAGTATAGCAGCTTCCTCGTGCATTTTTCCCCCTGAGTGTCTTAGGCTTTCAGGACTCAGTGAATTAAGCCAGGATATAGGCATATTGGCTTCATCAGTTTTACCTTTGCTGTGTAGGGAGTTGAAATGTTAGAAACCAGTCCTAGATTCTGAGAAGTATGTCTGGAGAAAAAAAACAGTCTTTTTCCATTGCCTTTCCTTAGTAAGCAAGCCCAGCACTTGTCAGGGTAGTGGAGGGCCATGTCTGCCCAGGAAGGATAGGCCTGAGGGAGTCATTTTGCTGTTGCAGTGAATTATTTTGTTGTGATCTCCTGTGACAAAATTAATTTTGCTTATGCTCGAAGAAGCTGTGAGCTGATCCAGTACTTAAGAACTTTAGTTGCCTCCTTTTGAAATGTTTTCCCTTCAGAGTAGTTTTTAGCATGCTTGAAAATGTATATTACTGTATTATTAAATGCTAAAAGCCTTTGTATTTTCAGGGCAAGCCAAACCAGTTGGAAAAAGAGATTATATTGGGATTAGAAAAGTGTAGCTATCAAACATGAAATTTATAGCAAGATTAATTAAATCCTGCATTTGTCAAATGGTGGTGATCTCTGATAATATCCAGAAAACACTTTTTTTTTTTTTTTTGATTTTCATACTTTCCACATACCTGCTTT
>JAVCKT010013957.1:0-10451 GCA_032273925.1 Rhynchotus rufescens
CACATAGCTCCCTATACCAAAAGGATTCCCAGAGCTGCTCAAATGTATGCTAACATTTCCCTTTCCATGCTATAGTGCTCTGGATTTAAGCTGTAGCAGCACTTAGGACTTTGATGAGGAGAAAAAGACAAGTGAAAGCAAAATGAGTGACATATTTTTAAAAAACATAAAAGGCATCCAAAGAAAGGTGAGGAAGGAGCTGGTGGAGGAGGATGATGACACCGACACTGGCCTGCCGTAGGGCTCTAAAGGTACCTTGGGTACAGGGGTGCATCTGTGTATGCTCAGGCAGCTCCACTCCAGCTAGTTCCCCGGTGACATTTTGGCCATCGTTTGGCATCTGTTGCAAATGAGGCAATACAACTGTTACTTCCCCACAGTTATCCCATAAATATGTTGTCCCAGTATTCCGTAGGTGGCCTAACAGTGTTAAATTCATGGAGATATGTTAGATTTCTTTAAAAAGTACAATACAATTTGTAGAAAGTAGTGATCAGTCAGAGACACAAAATTTGTGTCAAAATAGCATCTTAGTATAGAGGCTTGATGGTTACAGTCTCCCTGCAAGGAGGATGCTACAGTAGCTCAATTAAAATAATAGTTTCCTCAGGATGTTGCCCCTGTATGTGGCAAAATTCTTTTGTTGATGTCGGTAATTAACTAAGAGTTTCGTGTTTATAACACATCAATTTAGTCAACTTTACATTTTTTTTCTGAATCTGCAGAGCAAATATATTTTAAGTGTAGAGGTAAAACATTATCTGATTTTTTTCTCTCTCCTCCTAGAAAGCAATCCCACACATAGCAGAGACTTGAGTTATTAAATATCTAACATGCTCTGTGAGTTACCTAGTTAAAAATCTTAAAGAATCCTTGTCTAGATTTGACCTACAGTGGGAAAGGAAAAATAAAACATAGAGTACTCAGAAAGCAAAATTTGAAAAGTACACTCGAAACGTCCCTAATCTTTTTAACAGATTAAAGCAGACTTAAGATTTACTTTTTCTTGGAACAAGAAACATCAGTGTCAAGCTTGCTTGTTTAGTTTCAGTTTGAATACTAGAAGCTTAACTTGAACTCTTTGACTTTTGAAAATAAAATTAGCTAGGATCCTGCAACTACTAAGTAAACTCTGTGATGTTTCTGTTTTGCCTAAATTCTTGGATTCAATTACTGTAAAATTGAGAGGAACATTAATCTGTACAAGCAAAAGAAGAGTAGGTTCTGATCAGAACATTATGAAAAATGAGATTTGTGGAAGAGTAATAAATCCTTCTGTGCTCAGTGTTCAGTGGGGAAATTACAATACCAATTATTTTTGTTTTAAATGTGCAGCTAATTTATTTGGACATTCAGTTTCAGAGAAGATGATTTCCCATAAAAAGAAAGGTCACCGTTTACATGCAGACAAAAGAACTGCTTGCAGTCAGATTTTATAGGAGCGCAAATAATGAGTTGTGACTTACGAGCCCGCCCGTCGTCGTGCCTGGGAGCGCACTGATCTCAGAGCAGAAAGGATCTGCTCATTGAGTTTTCATTAGCTCAGTTTACCTGCAGTAAGTCTGGCTCACATCTTGGGTGTTTGTATGTGGTTCTGGAGTCTCTGCCATCCAGGAATGACCAACCTGAGACTTGAGAAGCCTTATGCTATAACACTGCTCATAATGGTGTCTTTTAACAAATCACCTGGTTATCTGTGCTTGAGTTTTCTTTTCACCCTTTCTAGTTTATTTAGAAAGTAAATACAACAAGGCAGGCAGTGCCCTTGCGTTGTGTCAAGACAATTTTAGCCACTTCTGGTCAACATGTTGAGTAGTTGTAAAGGCTTTTAATTTTCAATGGCAAAAAAATAGTTGATAAGTTTTATGTTTTTCTTCTAATCCTTACATGATTTACTAGTCCATGCTTTTGAAGTGTTGAATCTGTATCCTAAGCAGAATTTTTTCCTTTATTTTAAAGGAGAATTTACTGTTTCAGGACAGCTTGTTATGGAGGAAAAACTTGAGTGTAACAAATTTTGAGTCAATTGAAGTTAGTAATCACTTTTCCATTCCTTACATTTAGATTTGCCATGTAATTGAAAAATATCTGTATCCGAATGAAATTACTAGCTATTAACTTTTCACATCTAGTTATTTCCCTAATCAAAGTGGCAAACTGATTTCATACTAGTGAAAGATATTGTTAGAAGGAAAGATCTGGTCCAAACAATGTCATTTTCATATCTTTGCCTCCAAGACTCCTCAAACATTTTTTGTGATTATAATCCATAGTATAATAATGCTATAATAATATAAGCAGAAAGGCTGACAGTTTCTCCTGATCCTTAAAAAGAAAAACATCTTAAAACAGAAACTGAAAAAATCCTGCTTTCGAGACAGAATAGAGATAAATATTGATTAAAAAAAATTTTAGTGATGAGAGGGAGAACATTATTCTACATTTTCTTTAGATTTCTTAGTGAGAATATTCTTCAATTAAACAGGCAATTATTAATTTTTTTGAGAAGCATAGTATATGGAGTACAGTTGCATTTTAAGATAGGCCAAAGATTATGGGTATTGAAGTTGTGATATGTCTTGTTTAGCTTGAAGCAGCTGAACTGCTTCAAGTCAATACATTAATGATTTTTAGAGGCGACTGCTGTCCCTGCCGTATTTTATAGAGCATCTGGGTGACATTTGGTTAAGGGCCTTTGTTCATATTATGTACAACCTGTTGGAACAGGAAATAGAAGAAAGAATTTCTTCATTATAGCTTAATAAATTAAGTTGTTCTATACTGTTGATCGTCTGCATTGTTCTCCTCTCTACTTTTTACTGTTCTGCTGTATTATTTCCTTTGAGATCAGATGACAACATTCAAGGGATGGTTTAGTGATTCTTGTATTGGCATAATGGCATTTTCTGTTTTGTTTCTTTTCTAATCTCTAATATTAATCTACTTGTTTGATATCTACTAGCATCGAAAACGGTTTTTTGAGAATTAGATAATTAAACTCAAATGTCTATTTTTTGAGTAATAATAGCTAATTCAGCTTCCATCATTGCACATGTAAAGTTAGCATTTTGCCTATGTGATTCATTTTTTATTGTCAGTCCTGAATTTTGTTTGCTATCTTTATCACCATGTCAGAATCTTGAGATCATTCTGCAGGTTTTTGCTGTCAGCTTTTATTTTGATGATGATGGAAACCAACAATTTCATCTCTATGTTGCTTTTGATTATAAGTTTCCAGATGACTATGAAGTCCAATTTTCAGAAGCAATGCTTTCATATGTGCAGGGCAAAAATTGTCATACAGCCTGCTGTCTCCTAATTTTTGTTTGAGATTTCTCCCTTTTCAAAATTTTTCTTTTTCTTTTCCTTGTTACTTCTAAGTAGTTTTCTGCTTATAGTAATTTATAATTTGCTTTAAAAATACTTAGACTTTTCATGGTTTTGTTGTTAAAATTTACCTTAAAGCTTAAAGTAAAATGATTCTTGTCTATGTTTTGACACCTTCTAAGACTTACTTAAGTATTAAAAAAAAAAAAAAAAAAAAATTAGAGGTGCTATTAAAATGATTAGGGGAGTGCAGAGGTTGGACAGGAGAGACTTCTAGATTTAATTTTATTCAGTTTAGCAAAACAAAGAAGAATAGGGCTACTCTTTAAATTTAAAATGAGCCTAAGAAAAGGCAGTTCAAACACTATAGAGAAGAAGGACTTTGGTGTAAAGGCTGCTTTAGTTCTGTTATAGTCTTATAATGAATAATGTAATGGAAATCAGAAGACACTTAATCATTTACAGAATGAGTTTTAGAAAGACAGCCTCCCAGCATGAGGTGTGGAGTAGAAAGCTGAAATAGTTTTAAGATGAAGCTTGATATTTTTATGAAATTATTTATTTTATGCATTGCTTGTAATCAAAGGGCACCGACTCGAAGGCAGCAATCCTCTCTCTATTCAGGATCCTGTATTCCCACAGGTTTTTAAAATTCCTCTTTTTTTGTTAGAGATATTTTCAAGTTCAAAGGGGAACTAGTCTGAGGAAGTCTAAGGACTTGTGTGGTAAAACAGATCAGAATAGGTTGCTAGAGCTTTCTCTCTCTCCGGTCTTCAAAAACAGTATGCAGGAGTACAGAGAGACACTTAAAGGCTCTGTCAGTTTGCCTCAAAACTGACCCCTGAAACTGAATTTTCAGTGTGGAGAGAGAACGATTTCTGTTTGAAACAGAGCTTGTAGTGAGTGATACCCTTTTTTGTCTTGTCTCTGGTCTTTCTGCTCTAACCTTTCATTTCTTGCTTGTGTAGGTGTCGGTTTATCCTCTTACACATAAGAATGATAACAGTGTTCACCTGCCACACAGGCTGCACGTATGGTAAAACTTAATTCTGTTTAATTCTCTTCTCAAGGCTGGTGCTCTTTATCCCTCATCAAGGGTCCTATAAAAACATGAAATATATTTCTCAAAAAGAAATTGGTACCAAAAATATATATCATACACAGTTTCTTTCCCTTGCAGATATTTGTGGGAGACAGCTCAAAAAATGCAGTGTAAGATTGATAAATATTTCTTGTTGTGTGTCTAGGAAAAAGAAAGAATCTATTAAGGCATCTACTGCTTGGCATTCCATGAAAGTATTAAAATATTAGTAAATAAATAGTGAATAATTTGGCACATCAATTGTTTTATTATTGATATTTTCAAATGTGCAGAAAAAATGCTCTGAAAAATAAGCCGTTTTAATCATGTAGCAAACAATGCAGAAATGTCAATTAATGTCACATTGACAGCTTGCATATAGCCTACATATGAATGTTTGAACCAGAGGCAGTGCTTTATATTTTATATACTGTAAGAAGCAGAGTAGGCAAACTAAATAGTAGTATCATTCTGCTGTTGTAAGTTATGTTGTGGTTGAATGCCTTATTCTATGGAACATTTGGCTGCTTTATGTATATAAAACTATCATGCTGTTAAGGACTACTGGGAAGGAAGATGATTCCTGCTCTGTGCCTTATAAACTGCTCCAAGAATCTTTAGTAAGATATGGTGGCAATGGTTGAAAAGTGCAATTATTTGCGAGAAAGGACACAGATTTTATGAAAGCTTAGAGGAATTCAAGGATGGTCTGCATTACTAAAAATTATTGCAAAGTGCAGGAGTAGGTAGAAGGCCATTCTCTTCAGGGAAACACTAAAACCTTGAAACTGTAAAATGACAGATGGTAGAAAAGAAATTGTAATAGGTTATGCATCTATGACTCTGCCTTCAGCAGCTACTTAGATTATAGTGAAATCAGCAGAAATAGTCCCAATGGTGGCAAAGGGTAAGTTAGCTCATGGGAATTTCTTAACTGATAATAATGTTCAAGAAAGCAAAGAAGTTAACCATGTCAGATTCATAAAATGTACAAAATATGATAGGAATAAGCATGTAGGTATTTGCTTTCAAGGAGATAGAGTTTGGAAAATAGTAACCTTTAGCAAACTTAAGCCAAGTATTGTGAAAATTCGACATTCATCATTCGGAAGATGAATGTCTATAGAAGATACTGGTTTAACTTTAAAAAAAATACCCAAATGTTAGAAATGTCTGTTTAAAAGGTTTATGATTTAAAAGCTAGAACTGTCAGTAAAGCCCATCTGAAACTAGCCTAGGATTTCCTTTTGCTAATATTTGCAGCATGGAGCAGTCCTCCTTCATCCTTTCCTTCCTCTCTCTGTCTCTCTCTGTCTCTCTCTGTCTCTCTCTGTCTCTCTCTGTCTCTCTCTGTCTCTCTCTGTCTCTCTCTCTTTTAATGGTATATTAACCACAGAGTCTAACTGGCTTTAGAGGCTGACAGATGATTTTATTTCTATGCGTATTGTTATATGATGCATCTTTAAAGTTTGGAGTTTTCTTGACTGGCAGAATGACATGAATTTGTCACTTCCTCTATGTGAGTAGAGATCAGAGGGTTTAAATTCTGGGATAAAATAGCACTGAAAGAAGTACTTACATAAGGACTTGATCACTATGTTTGACTTGTTCTTACTTTGAGATTCCTTGGTGCTCCTCATTTCAAAACAAAGGCAGTAACTCATTAGAAGACATATTGTAAGGACTGAATCTTTGGTTTTATAATGTAAAAGATTTTCAGTTTTGTAGAACTGAGCACCATTAAAAATAAATCCCAAACCTAGTCCGTGTTTTTCTTAGAGCTGTGAAAGTCAGCTCTGCTTTAATTATTGTGCTTGTTGATCGTATTTTCAAGCAAAGGATGCACTTGATGACATTCATAGCAGTAATATTTCAAGGGTATTTAATTAAAGGGAATGAATCACTCAAAAGACAGGACTGTAACTGCTCACAGAGCTCTCTTGCAATCTGGTCATAGATGAAATATAGTAAGTCAGTTGAAGGAATCATAACATTTCAGAAGCATGAGTGAGGGCTGACTCCTACAGAAAGTGTTGCAAGGTTGTGCTGCTAAGTGCCTATATTGGGTGGCAAAGGTGCTCGGTAGGTAAGATTTTTCAAAGCTGTTGAGGGCTTTAGATTCTTGGACTAGCATCTAAAATGTGATAATTATATTTGAGCTAACTGGTAAATCTCCTCTGGAACTGCTGAATTTAGTAAATATGGTTATTAAGAGAGAAAGCGTTCGAGAATGCTTTGGTCTTTCACTAAGCATTTTGATAAACAAATATTTATTTAGATGTTCTCCTGTCCTCTAGGAAGCTATTATAAAAATGTGTGTCCATGAATGTTTTATGTGGTGGTAGGATAAATGTATATGTTTTTGGATAATGTGTCAGATGAAGGGAATGCCATGCAATTGGAAGAGTGATGATGGATATAACTTGTACTGAGGGGTTTTAAGAGGCACATTCTCGGTTTAGGGAATATCTTTCCCAGTAACTAGGGTCACCTGAGGCATCTTGTGCCTAATGCACGTGTGCTTCCAAATTGGGAGGCTTCAGCTGGCTCCTTTGCCTGGACCTGAGGAAGGGAAGGGTTCCTTGTCACACAGCTAGCTCAAGGTTGTTATTCCTGCCAAGTATGTTTTTTTAAATATATATATATATATATACACACACACACCCAGAGAATATAAAGGTGGGCAAAGCAACCTGTTCATTTTCTTTTCAAAATGAAGTGCCAGGAAAACTGTTTATTTTCCAGTAACTTATGGGGCTATAAAGGCAGAACTCAGTCCAGCCAAGGAACGTCATAGTTTATGCTGAAAGAATTTAAGTTTTTCATGTTTGGAGCACATTTTCCTGCCAGGTACGTGGTCATGCATTGAAGGAGCTGGTTAAGTGCACTATATTTGGTTAGTGTGTTGATGTACTTTTCTCAGGCTTTATGAACAAGAAGACCTTTCATCACTGCTTCGTAATACCTGCTTACGCTACTTGCTGCATAATTGCCTAGTCACAACGCATCCAGTTTAGACAAGTTTTTAATATCCATGAGTGGGTACTCTGTATTTTCACTCACTGCACTGTCATTCATTGCACTCAATGCAATATTAAAATACAGAAATATCCATCTGTTTGGATATTGGTAAAAGCACTGTGATGATTGATATAAAAGCATGTTAAGTGAGTGATCTGGTTGAAAGGTGATCTAATGGGAGGGTAAAATTAACCCCAATGGTTTGGCTTTACAGCACATAATCAGGGTGCTCCTGCCTGATTGCCCTTTGTGTTAGGATTTCCATTTACAGTTTGATGAACATGTATCTGACCTTACTCAGAAGAAGAGAATTTTAAAGAAAAGGGGATTAATGTTGATGTTAGTTGTTGTTCTGTCTAAATAAATTAACATTGCCTGGTTAACACAATGACATAGACATCATTTAAGAGCCGCTGCCCTAAAAGGGCAAGGACCATCTCCATCACTGTATGCAAGAGGTGAGGAATTAGTGCGACTGTTCAGACTGTGCCCTGACAAACCTCACGCTCAGGGGAGGAATGCTGTCAGAGTCAGGGTGCATTTGGGACTGGGCTGTGTTTAGTCACAGCAACACAACACATAAACCTACTATGTGCACATATTTTTAGTAAACTCATGTATTCATTTTCCTATTCTGCTCCTAGTTACTTTGAGGACAGTCTATAAGAATCTCTTCTGCACTGTTGACACCACAGACTCTCAGTCTGTTAGCATTATGAGCGAGAAACACTGTATAGGAAAACATGGTGTAAATTTCAGTCTGAAATTAGAGGTATTAATATAGTATCTGTGAAACACTCAAACATTTACAGTAATAGTTTAAGCTTGTTCAAGATTCTTTGGCAAAAAAACAAACTAGCACTTCATGTTTCTCCTCTCACCAATAGACTTAGTCTGAAGAATGCCAGCTTGTGTTTTTTTGTGAAGTGGTCCAACTATTTCAAAACAGATGGCAAAAGTCAATCTTTGTACTTGAAACATTGCTTTGCTTAACTTAGTATGTGACTGTGATCAGATTAGGCATTACTTGTAAGAAATAGTTTGATATTGCTTGGTATGTTTTGCGCAAATGTTGTTATATTTTCTAAATTACTTTTTGCTTGAAGCTGTTGGTAAAATTATCTCTGATTTATCATTCCTGATCTACAGTTTGTTTGTTGCTTAACTATAAAATATTTGCTTGTTGCTTAACTATAAAACAAGTGGTGTTATTTTTGATTCCAAGTTGGCCTTTTGTTAATAACCATCAGAACTGAATAGAGTTCAAATGCCCCTTTAGAAAGCTTTAGGAACATAGTCCCATCGAAGCTTGGCTTTTTGTGAGCACCCCCGGTGCTGTGGCAGAGCCAGAAGTCCCGAGTGCAGCAGGAGAGTGGAAGAGCTGCTCAGCAGCACCGGGCTGGCCACGAGGCTGCAGGTGGCTCCTTGAGGAGGGCGATGCTGTGTCCTGCAGGAGCACGTGATGAAGAAGAGCCGTGTAGAATTGGCAAGTCCTCAGACTCATGTCCAGAGTGATGCTCTAAGTCACACTAGGGTCTGTAAACGCTAATAGGCTTGGATGGGGCTCTCATGGAAGAGAGTTTTGAGAAAGGTTGGATATCTGGGCAGTTTCAGATGTTGCTGACCATATTAAATGGCAGGGGCTGCATATGGAGAAAATCAAATGAGACAGTTTTTCAACAGCCAGATTTTACTATGTGACAGCTGTGTTTATTAAATATTTCAGATAAGAATTTCCATGGTGATCTAGAAGTGAAATGAAAAAGAGAGCTTTATAACATAGATTTAAATTAATAATTTCATTATGAAAATCAGAGGTATAAGACTGTAGATACAAGGCCAGTAGTGCTGGAACTGATCTAGATTGTGGTTCAATTGTATATGAAGTTCAACTCTGTGTTTCCTGCAGGTGGTTTAAAATGTGTCACTGCATGACCTAGAGCTTTGATCTGGCATAAATTTTCTCTGCTAGTTCAGTGTTTATGACTGTAGTGGTTATATCAAGAATCGCCTATAGTGCTACAGTTCCTTTATACAAGAACGGGAATCACCTGTCCTCTGCTAGCCAGTGTACACTGGCTTTGAGATGTCATGCCAGCTCTAAGTTCTGCAGTATGTACTCTTACTAATTATATCAAAATATGTTCTGTGTATTATTATTGATATAGATCATATTTATACTCCTGCTTGATGCAGCAGCATATAGATCTAACATTAGTGAGTGCTGAAGCCCGAGGTTACTATGAAGACCTTTTACATATGGCTAAGAGCATTTGCATCCCCTGTGCTTGAGTTTCATTTCCTTGTTCCTTCAAGAAGTTACCCGTGTTCCAAGTAACTGAGTGACAGTTATGCAATGTGATCACTGGATGCAAATAATCCTGCAGCTCTAACTCATCCAAATGCTTCCCTTCATGTATTATGAGATGGCAAGCTTTGTCTCCTAGTACATAGGCTAGAACAAGTATTAATGTACTTACTGGAAACAAAAAGACAACATAGGCTTTGATTTTTACCATTAATACAAAAGATAGCAATGAGAAATTATCTCGTAAGAGATACGACATCCTTACTCAACTGTGTTGAGCTGTAATACAGATTTTCTGAATTAAGAGAGTAAGAAAAAAACCACAGGAAAAGTAATAAAAGAAGCCACTCTTTTTTTGCTTCTAAGTTCAGGTTAGGTCACACAGAATATTACTTGAGGACTTTTCTCTAGTCCTCAAATCCTGTAGATTCAAGGACTCGATTCTTATGTTCATAAGCACATCCCAAAGCCCAAAATATTTGGTTTCCACTTTGACTGGGACTTTGTTTTTGTCGTAAAGCAGCTTCATTTGTGAGGTAGAATTTAGTAATAGTTATGTATAGTTAACTTCTTAAAACATGTTTTAGCTAGAGAAAAGGAGGGAGTAAGGCAGCAAGGTATGAAAGTCAGAGAAAAGTCCAGATTTTGAAACAGTGCCTGGATCATAGAGGAAGGGCAAGTTCTGTGCAACCATGTATCTGTTTTCAACTCCTT
>JAVCKT010013967.1:3456-15226 GCA_032273925.1 Rhynchotus rufescens
TCTTTTCATCTTATTATTAGTCTGTTTATTATTTTTAGTTCATTAATCTTTTTAGCCAAGGTCTGGAGAATTTGATGCTTCTAGTATTTACATGAACTTTGAATTCAGTTTCTTTTCTGCTTAGCTCCCCAGCTACAAGAATTTTAAAGGCACAATAGATGAGCTGGGACCTAATCAGTATGTGATAAGTGGTGAAGTGTCTATTCTTGACTCTACAACCATTGAGATCTCTGAGCTGCCCGTCAGAACGTGGACACAGGTAATAAATGCTGAATTTACCCTATGAATGTATAGCTTGTCCTATAAAGCAAAATGTGATGATTGATGCTTGGGAGCTTTCGTTTCCTTGGAAAACATGAATCTGACTTGGATTCTTTTCTCAGACTTACAAAGAGCAAGTTCTGGAGCCAATGTTAAATGGTACTGAGAAGACACCCCCACTAATCGTAGACTATAAAGAATATCACACAGACACCACGGTGAAGTTTATAGTGAAGATGACTGAAGAAAAACTAGCTGAAGCTAAAGCAGTGGGGCTGCATAAGGTCTTCAAACTCCAAACAAATTTAACATGCAACTCCATGGTAGGTAACAGATTTGCTGCAAGAAAGTTCTTGTTCTAGCTGAAAGTCTAATGTTCGTCTCAGATACTTTGCATACAGCATGGAGAGCTGAAATCGTTGAGTGGAACAAAAATTCTCATCATGTGAAGTAACATACTCATTTTTATGCTGTTACTGATTTTAAGTCAGCTTCCCAAATACACCTTTAAAAGAGACAGGTTTGGATATAGCCACAAAGCAGTCTGGCTTTGCCATCACGAGTAGAAGCAATCTGAAGTCACACAGTCCATGGATACTCCCATCATGACAGTGATGTTGACGTTGGATATCTGCATCTTGACATTATAAAGTTTGCTAGGTGTTTATCCAATGTAAAATTTTAAGATTCAAGTGACCCTAGACCTACTCTTTCCAAGAAGTTTGAAATTCTAAAATCATCTCTGCTGCTGTGCTTGCAAACTCAAGTTATTTTTGAGGTGACACTATGTTAGATGATAATCAACTGTACTACCTCGTCTGTGAGTTTTGTACTTAATTTTCAATGTTTTTTGAAAAATCTGTTGTGTGATCGTAACGCTTCTATGTTTTTTTTGAAGGTTCTTTTTGACCATGTCGGCTTTCTCAAGAAGTACGAGTCTCCCCAGGATATTCTAAAAGAGTTCTTTGATCTCAGGCTCCGATATTACAGTTTGAGGAAAGAATGGCTAATTGGAATGCTAGGTGCTGACTGTGCAAAACTGAGCAACCAGGCTCGTTTCATCTTGGAGAAAATAGATGGCAAAATTGTGATTGGTATGTATCTTTTCCCCTGCGTGGCTTAGGAAAGTGAGAGAATAACCAGGTGCTCCTTTCAATTCTGTCAGCAGCCCCTCAGCCCCAAGCTGGCTTCTACCAGGCCACACCAGGGCTTATCTTTCTGCTCTAGTGACACGTAAGAGGAAAATGCTTCACAAAATATCCTTGCTCTATAGGGCATTATGCACACCTTAATTAGAACGCTTAAACACAGCAGGAAGGCTATGTGACACTATTTTGAGAATATAAATATCTTTTTAAAATAGTTTAACATAGATTCCTATCTTTTTGACTCAATAGAAATAAAAGTTAAGTATTGATAGGATTTTAAAGGGATATTTTCCGTTTAAATGCATAATTCTTAAGAATCCATCTTTCTTCCATGTTATATTTTTGAACCTCTGTGAAATGTTCAAATTGTCCTCCTTGTGGATTGGGACTTCAGATTTAAAGACACTCAAGTTAGCAACATATGAGAATCATGAGCTAGAAAAAGAAACAGATCTTTGTTCCCAGAGTTCCAACATTTCAATCAACTTTTCCACCTCAGTCTAAAAGGCAGCCTGTATTTCACTTGCGTTCGTGGAGGACAGAGCAAGACAAAGCTTAAGACGCTTTGTAGTTTGCATCCATAGACAGCCCAATGATCCTAACAGTCTGTGTCTGTCTGACTTCACTCAGGAAGAGAAATAATTCCTTGAAATTCATTTTCAAGGATTTTTTTTGTTTAATTTACTAAGCTGTTGGAAGACCGATAGATGTATTTTCATTCCTATTTGTTTCTCATGGTTGGTTGCTTTTGCTATCTTAAAAAGTAGCAAACTCAGAACTGAGAAACATCCATTGGTTGGGATATTTGTAGGGTATTTTGCCCAGGTGATGTCTAGTAAGGTGCAAGCTTATGGCAAAATCTTTCTATGGATTCTATTGGAAGGGTTTTGCCTCCACCTGGCTGTCTATTCTCACAAAATCTTTTTGTTACTTTTTCTCCAAATTCAAAACCTGCTTAAGCTAGAAGAAATACATGCATAGAAATGGGGGGGACCAGTATTTAAGGTGCTCTGACAGATGTTCATCAGTCTTTCCTAACAGTGATTATACTAGCCAGTAAATGACAAAACTGAAACATCTGTTTACAGAAAACAAGCCCAAGAAGGAGCTGATTCAAGTCCTTATTCAGAGAGGGTATGAGTCTGATCCGGTGAAGACTTGGAAGGAATCTCAAAACAAGGTAATACTTCAGCCACCATCTCTGAATAGCTACTGTGTGACCCGTATTTCTCTAAGCTTTCAGGATTTATAGGAAGTTGCTTTCTCATTTGTAGGACTGAAAAGCATGAGCGTTGGTAGGTCTGCAGTAGGAGACATAAAATCAGTAAAAATTCAGTATCTTTTCAGTTTATATTAAGACCTAGTTGTCATTTTTGAGTCTGCTTGGGATTGAATCCTTCTGAAACTTCTACCACAGCATTTTCTGCTCTTTCTTAAAGATTTTGTTCATGCTGTGAGTCTCAGCTGTTTGAAGGGTTGTGAGTGTTTTAAGTAGCCTGGGGAAAGTTTGGACTATTAAGACATATTCTAAAATCTGACATTCTATTTGAGAAGCCACAGAAAGCACAGCCAAAGTCTTGGGGAGCTGTTTTTGCAGATGAAGTCCCCTATGTGACAACCTCTGAAGCTTTTAGAAGCATAATTTCATCTCTGAGTTGTCCTAGAAAAGCCTAGGACACCATAAGTGTATGTAATTCCTGTGATATAATCCAGCCTTGATCCGAAGCCCCAGTATTGTTGGTAGGTATATTTTTTGATGACGTTTGTTTTAAATCCACGTTCAGGAACAAGAAGAAGAAGAGGACACTGACAGTGACAAAGAATCAGCTCCAACTACTGGACCAGACTTCAACTATCTACTGAACATGCCCCTCTGGTATCTGACTAAAGAAAAGAAAGATGAGCTCTGTAAGCAGAGGGATAACAAAGTATGTTGTGTTTTTTTTTCCTTTTTCTATAAAAGTATTTAAGATACTAGATTAAAATACATGACTAATAATTTAAACTATAATTTGATTTAGGAAAAGGAGCTGGAAAACCTTAAGTCCAAGAGTTCCTCTGATCTATGGAAGGAAGATCTTGCTGCCTTCATCGAAGAGATTGATGTATGTAAATGTTCAATGCACATGACTTGCTCCCTGGGCTTGTAGCCTTCTCTACCAGCACTCTATTGACTTTTTTGCTGTCATGAAGAAACTAAAGATTATAGCTTGAGTGTCTTCTATGAATTACACTCTTGTAGGAGAACTGAAAGCTTTCTTCATCTTCCTAGTTGGATAAGATTACTGTTGCTCTGGGGCAGGGAGTCAAACTGCTAAGGTGGCTCTTGGAATGAAACTCTTAATAGGAGTCTGAGTAGTGAGGAGAAGTTTTAAGCTGGCTAAGAGAAGACAGGTAGTGAGATATAGTATAAGATCTAGTTCAAAGCTTTCTGGACACTGAAAGTGATGAGGAGGGAGGACCTGGTCTTTACTGAACAGAACTAAATTGTGGGCAGGTGTTTGTGTACTAGTACTAGTCACTGTTCATGTCTGTTCTTCCCCAAGTAACTAAATTGTACCTTTGATTTTGAATCATTCTTGAAAGTGTGCAAATCTGTAGCAGCCTGGGAGGTTTCATTAAATGTTTCTGGAAGTCACTCAGCAAGTTTAGAGTGATTGGCTGCAAGGGTTATGATGGTGGGTTTTTTTTTCCAGTAATATATTTCTTTTGTGTTGTCAACTGTGTTTTACACTCATCTCTGCAGGCAGTGGAAGCCAGACAACTTCAGGATGAGATGGCAGGGTTCAGCAGCAAACCTTTGAAAGCAAAAGGAGGGAAAGCAAAGGTGAAGAAGATGCAACTGGCAGAAGTAATGCCATCGCCTCACGGCGAAAGGGTTGTGCCTCGGATAACTGCAGAGATGAAGGCAGAGGCAGAGAAGAGGAGTAAAAGGAAGAAGGTAAAACAAAATAAAACGCAAACCTTCCAAACACTTCATCTTTCATTCAGACTACAATGAGATAAGGTTCTTAGTGCACAGAAAACTGTCCACAGCTCCTTCAGAGATCATCTGGGCTTCACTGAGAGAAAACTTAGCCATCCTAATTCCTTCAAAAGGGTGTTCAAGCACGAAAGGGCAGAACAACACTGATATTGCACACAAAGGGACTCAGACGAGGCCTTCCTATACAGTGAGCTGTGACACCATTCGCATGCACCAGATTTCAGCAAATACAAACCCAATACAGAAAAAAGAAAGAAACACAGGGGAAATGTTAACCAAGAGAAGTGTACAAGAATCTTATGATGCTCCAAATTAATGTTGGGTCCAAGGAGCTGAAGAGCAGCCTTTTTAACCTTGTGGCAGATCCATCTCTCCCTGATCACCTGAACATGCGATTCAGCATCACAATTTCCCTGACTTCCTCTGTCTGAAACTACTTACAAATACAATTCCCAGTGCCGCTAGAACATGGCAACAAATAGAACTATAATTTAAAGTCTTTTAATAAAATCCATTCCAATATTTTGACGTGAACAACTTGCGTCCCCAATCCCAGTACAATTGCTGGTGAGCTCCAGCAACATAATGAACACTGATTTATTTCAGTGAAAGCTCCATCTGAAATTCATATTAAGATTTTCATTATAAAAAATACTTTAGCTCCCAAACCTCTACATAGAAATTTGCATTGATCGTTAGGCAATATATGCCACTGAAGGAATTACTCCCAAACAATTTTCATAACCATATTTTTTTTTGTACCTGATCCACTAAGTTATTGTAGCACATACTTTAAAAAAATCTGGATCGCACTTGGTGTCCATCAGCACTACTCTACCAAGAACTGGATCGTAGAATTTTTCAAGGATAAATCTCCTATGTTTAACTAATATTCTCACCCTTTCTGAGGGAAGGTATGCATCTACTTGAGTGCTTTGCAGGAAAAGTTCATTAAATTAACAACAAGCATCGCCTACCTGCATTCATATATTTTATAATCATGTATCAAAATAGGTATTTCTAGCAATATCTCAACAATATGAAGGATCACTAAAAAATGAATAGTCAACCCCCAAAATATGTATTAATGGCCTGTACTATCTCAGGTGGAAGGTCTTCCTGGAAACATAAATTTAACTAATTTTTGAAAAATACTTATCTCCTCCAAGGATTATGTTGAGTGTGTGCTTGGGTGCTTTCTCAGAATGGATTTATCTGTTATACCACAAATATATGAAGTCTCTGCTCTGTTGGCTTTTTCCACACAAATTTGGAAAACATCGAGAGAATCTGACAGAACATACAATCTAAATAATTTCTGTGTTAAACACATAGGCTAGCCTATACATTTAGGCCATGAGAATTTAAGCATCTTATTATTGTGGAGTGGGAGAACCTATTCAGCCTATATAGTATAAAGATTATTAGGGTCAAAGTGGTTTATGAATTTATTAATGGCTGTTAATCAGCAAACACTGAACTATACATTCAGGATCAGTACTAAACAGCACTAAACACTGACCACAATACATGACACTTACAATGTTAACAGACACATAACAATGGCATGCTTGTTCTACACACACACACACAAACACAATTTACACTCACATTCCCCTCTGTAGCTTTGCTATGCAGACCATTTGCTGAGAGTGGGCCTTATAGGCACCCTTATGCTGTTGTAGAAATTGATGCTTTTTCAGGCACGTTATCTTCTCCTAAGGATATGCTCAAGCACATTTTTAGAGCCCAGGCCATAGCCATCTCTGTGGTATTATGTCCAGTCCTGTGTTTTTGCTTTTAGGTTTGCTCATTATAGCAGAATGCCACAGGAAAGCAAAATATATAATATATAGAGCAGGTATAGAACAGTTTTATCAGTAGAGCATCAAGAATTTTCATCTGTAATTTAAGCTGAGTTACACTAGTCAAAGCAAATGAATACAGTGTATTTCCTAAGGCAGTATTATTGCATTTTCACTGTGTATATTCACGCAGGGTGAAATTCAGTCCCGTGCAGACAGACAGCAAAAAGACTATCAGACTCTTGGAAACCACTTCAAGCTCCATTATAAGGAATAAAGTGGCACTTAAATGATATATAGGCTTTGTGCAGATCTGCTGCAGAGAACTGAATTTCATCTTAAGAATCTGATCTGACACTGCTTTGCGTTTCCCAAGAAGGGCAGCTCCCCCTCACTTAAACTGAAGCTAATGGGAACCGACGGTGCTCGGCACACGGTAGAGCCACTTTCTTGGATGATGCTGTTGGAACTGGGAAACAAATGGAGCCTGTCCAAGGGCTTCTCACACAAACTGTTCGGATGCGTTCCAGGCAGGCAGAGGTTACAGTGACATGATGCCAAGATTCTCGCTAAAGTGTTCTTAACTCTTTTATATAATAGAACACTTTGCAATGGATTTTCAGTTACTTGTTAAAAAGAAAAAAGGCTCTGTCCACAATCAGTATATCCCAGTTTCAGAATGTTCAACTCTGAAGTGTGTTTCGAAGCATCCTGGATGATTTTTTTTTTTTTTTTCTCACACATTTGCTGTTCACTCAGGCTGTTATCAGCTGCTGCATCTCACAATGCAACAGTACAATCTTTTTGTGACATCAAAAAGAGACATAAATCTTGCTCAGCTGCTGAGCATGAGCTCTGTAAATGCAGAAGCCTGCAGCCGTCTCAAAACATGTTGCACTAAAACACAGGAAGATTATTATCTAGAAGCAACTTGGTAATAAAATAAAATAATTCTATTACTTTCAGTAGCCAAATGTTGTTTATACCAATACGCTTATTCAATGAGAGATTGATTTCAGAACACACAGTATTCCTAGACATTAAAACTGACATGTGACTATTAGTATATCATAATGAAATACATAATATAGGAAACTAAAGAAAGACAGGAAGGTTGTTTTAAGACAGTTGAAAGGCTGAAGTAGAGGAGTGGAAGATTCTCTGTAGTGAACAGAAGGGTAAATTATCTGATTCTTAAGCACAGGTTGAGGCCCCCTACAGTTCTCATCTAACTGAACACAAATATGGATGTCCTCCTTCAAAATATTTTGTTTTCTGACAGCTTGTAACTCTTAAAGAAAGATAAAAAATATGCCTAGGAAATTTTTTCTTTTTTTTTCTTGATTTCCATATATTACTGCACTATTCTTCTCTTTGCACTTTGAAGAAAGCTAATCAGCATAGCCAATTCCCACAGCTGATGCACCTAGACAAACATATTTACCCTAATGATCACCTTCCCCTTCAACTCCGAGCAGCATATACTACTCAATCACCTCTAACTCATCACTAGTTCTGTCATAACCTCTCTGTTCTCTGTATCTCTCTCTGTAACAGGTTGAGAGAAGTGATTCTGCCCCTCTCCTCAGCTCTGGGGAGGCCGTACCTGGTTGCAGTTCTGGGCTTCCTAGTCAGAGAGTGATGTGGAGCTTCTAGAGAGCGTTCAGTGGAGATCAACAAAGATGATTAAGGGACTGGAGCATCTATTTTAAAAGACTAAGCAAGATGGGCCTTTTTAGCCTGGAGAAGAGAAGGTTGAGAGGGGATCTGATCAGTATATACAAATACCTGATGAGAGAACGTAGGGAGGAAGGGGCCAAACTCTTATCAGTGGTGGCCAGTGACAGGACAAGGGGAAATGGGTACAAGTTGAAACATAGGAAGTTCCATATGCATGTGAGGAAGAACTTCACTGTGAGGGTGACAGAGCCCTGGAGCAGGCTACCAAGGGAGATTGTGGAGTCTCTTTCTCTGGAGGTCTTCAGAACCCGCCTGGACGCCACCCTGTGCCACATACTCTAGATGTCCCTGCTGGAGCAGAGGCCTTGGACTAGATGTCCAAGAAGTCTCTAGAAGTCCCTCTCAACCTTGACCATTCTGTGATTCTGTGATATCTTTTTTTTTTTTTTTTTTTTTTTTTTTTTTTGTTAACGTCTTCCCTTCTTCCATGTTATGCAGGTTTAACCTGTCTTCTCTTCTCTGCTAGATTCTGAGCTAGTGTGTCTGTTTATTTATCAAGGATTCCAAACTATTCAGAACTTCTTAAGTTTAACAACTTTAATTTGTACCTGATAAATAACGATTATTGTTGCCATTTTGTAGAGAAGTTGATCAGTTTGCCCTGGGTCATACAAGTGTGTCACAAAGGTGGAAGCAAAACCTCTTTAAGGTCTCAAAGTTCTTTGTGGCTGCTAGCAAGGAAACCTTTCCTTGCTCCATTTTTCCTTCAGAAAGACAGCATGCTTTAATACATATATATGAGAAGTTAAACAAAGAAAACAATTTTATTCAGAGTTATAGACTTTTAAAACTATATATCACTTAGATTGTGGCAGGAGGAAAGAGGCCAGAAGAAACACAAACTGGATCACGGTACTTTAATAAGACATTGCAATCATGAACTGTCTTTAGAGCAGCAATTTGACTGTAAATGTGTATAAGTCCCAAACATTACTCTATTTTACTATGCAACAAGGAAACATTACAAACCTTAGATACCTTTTATAGCAGACATTCTGCCCCACTTAGAAATTGGAAGCAGTGTTAATTCACAAAGAATTAGCTTGTCTCAATTATTTATAGGACATCTAAACCAAAGACTATTTAATCTTAAGAACAGCAATACAGCTATGTCTAGATACCCATTTTGTCATTCTGCCCATGCTGTCAAGGTTGGGAGGGATACTTGAGCTGAAATGGCAAAATGTGTGGAAAAAGTGATCCTGCAGGCAACACACTAGCTGCAAATTAACACTGAGTAACTAGATCATGAAGCGCAAAAGACTGAAGGATTGGGCAGAGGCTTTTCCCTTAAATCACCCCAACCCCTGTTGTCAATAGGAGAAAATTCATACTGATGTCCCCAGTTTTGAGGAGTGACCTTCAATATTAATCTGCTCACTGAAAAAAAAAAAAAAGTTGATTTACCCTAAGTAGTACAGACTACACCATGCAAGATGCACACTTGTGAGGAGTAGATCTTAACTACATTCAGGTTAGGCAAACATCTGTGCCTTAGGCAGCTAGGTACAAATATGAATGGTTTTGTAGAACTGAGCCATTGCATGACAGGTTGCTTAATTAAGCTGTGTCTATATAGGAATTTATTCATTAACCACATCAGCATAGAGAGCACAGTCCAACTAATCATAATTGATTACTAATACATAATAAATTCACAGACAGAAGCTAAAAGAAAAAAATGCAAAATACAAATAAAAATAATAAACAAAACAAACAAACAAGCAGAAAAGAATAAAAGCTGAGGTAAAATCCAGAGTCAGGGACCATAGTGGGGAAATTCAACAGCTCCTGTCTTCTTTCCTGATGGTGCCTTCAAATAGCAAAATTTTCTCATTTTGATGTCTCAAGCAATAAATAAATAAACAAATGATAAAAATAAACACAAGAGACTAATGTGCAGGAGACAAGATATCTGACCTTTTGTAGTGTATAAACAAGCATGTATTTTTCTGGCCTCTATCTTTGCAGCTCATTTTTGGAGACCTAATACTATGTGACTCAGTAATCAAGTGATAGGTATCTTACATTTGGCTACATTCATTTTTTTAGATATTTATATGAAAGAAAAAATATCCTAATGAGGAAAAAAATCTTATAAATTAGTTTCACAGTCAGCTTATGCCTGTTTTCATTTTAAATTCTAACAGTCAATTTTCTTCTCTTTATAATTGCTCTCATTTGAGATTGTATATCTCTGTTCATCGTCAACTCCCTAGCCTTTTTCTGGCAATTACTACAATTGCTTACAAGAAGAGTAATTCAGTAAATACAACCCATATTTTTCAGCTGCTTATAAAGCAATCTAACAGAAACACAAATACAAACACACACATTCAGTATCATTTCGTCTCACAGGATCACAACAAGCATCCTGAGACTATCAGTGCCTGAGGACACAAGAAACTCTAGGTTAATAAATACAGATAAAAGCTGCACATTTTAGACTTTGAATACATTATATATGCCGCTAGCCTCTTCTCATCTGGCAGTTTCTAACTATTTACCAAAATGTCTTTGCTCTAAATAAGCAGCCTGGCTCCCAACACAGGCATGGAGTTCGATGAGTGTCTGAATACCCTGAGCCGCACATACCCACTAGTTTTCAATCTGTGAATGATCTAGTACTGCTTTGTCTGTGGATAGTAAGCATTTGCCGTCTAATAAGGGATGCTAATTGAACACCTACCCCTAGAGAAATTCTTTGTCAGGACTCCATGTCTTCTCTTTCTGTCTCCTGCTGTTCTGCTCTGCTGTATTCAATTAGAGTGCTGGAAGCAGAGTAAAATTTACTAAAAATCGGATCTGTGATATGCCAGCACAGAAGCCTTCTGAGATCAGGTTTTCATCACATTTCACTTTGCTGCCAGCACACTTGGAACAGCAAATTTAACGGGAGAAGAATAGCAATTTTGGTACCAAAGAAGAGGATCTGAAGACAAGAGCAAAAGAGAGATACAAGGGAGAGATACAATGGAAAGTAGCAAGAAAACAGATAACAGAAAATAGAAAAGAAAGAACACAACAAGTAAGGGAAAAAAATGACAACTCAGGACAAAAACAGCTACTGAGGCAGCTAAGTAAGGTCCAAAACCTATGCAGCTCATTCACTGAAGTCAGTAGGACAATAGGGGTAAGTGGAGGCTAAGGAACAAATTGACTTTTTTTTTTTTTTTTAAAGTACACCAATTCAAGATCTCCAGATATATGCAAAATAGTGCAGTGGAGGTCTAGATGCATTGTACTTAAAGGAAGAATGTGCAAGTACAAAACTGAGCAGCTGTGGAGGAGGAAGGAGGACCCGAAGAGCTGCAAGCTTTTGAGTAAGTACAAATTGTAGTCAGTAGGAGAAAAAGAAAAAAAAAAAAACAAAACCCAACACAGCACCAAAACAGCACTCTTGATGTGGCAGCACTACATTATTTGCATGGACAGGCAGTAAGACTCTATGTGCATTAGAAATGAAATCAGTTATTGTTTAATCCTTTAAAGGCAGTTCTGATAAATGCAGTCAATATTCTCAGTGTGCATTCAAGGGAGAAGCATTTAGCAGATTGGTTCTCCTCTGGCCCTCACTGCCATTGGTACTTTCCCAGTCCAGTGCCAGCTTGTACACGCTGTATGTGTGACATGATGCTGGCATTTTTCCTTTGAACTGAAAGACATAATACTTCTCCTGTTCTCAAGTACAGTGGGCTCCCTTTGTCAGCAACCACAGCAATGGGAATCTTTACTCTCCCTGGCCATGCATGCAAGAATAGAACATACAAGAAAATTGATCTGAAATATGAGCTTTCATCACTAGCATGGGTAGCAGACCAAAAGCAACT
>JAVCKT010013968.1:0-21490 GCA_032273925.1 Rhynchotus rufescens
CTTCTGAAAGTGAATGTAATGGTTTTGACTGGGATTTGAACTCCAGTAATAAGATTCCAGAGTCTAAGCTTGTACCACTGCTCGATCCTCGCTGACCATTTCCTGCTTTTTTTGTCTTTATTTCTAAAAGTTAAAATAGCAAAGATCATCTTTACAAGGGAGAACAGCCAACCTGCTAATGAACTAGCCAAATGGCTGAAGGGAGAAAGGGCTACAGATGTCAAGTTGGCCTATATAATAAAACAGAAAAACAGACAGGGTGGGAGTAGTCTTGACACATTAGATACATGGCTACTTTGCATTTCTGCACAGTAGCTTTTTCCATATAAGTAGGTCAAGGAAGAAAAAGTGCAAGGCTCACACAAACTGCAGGCTGCAATCTGGAAGTGTAACTGAAACCCAGAGAAATGGTTCTCATACTTGAAACCATGAATAAGCAGGATGTAATCTGTTCAACGTGGAGTGACAAAGAAGAGTCAAGGGTTGCGTGGCAGGTAGAGTTTCCAACCAAATTCCTTAGCATCTGAACTGAGAGCCTAAAGTTCAATAGAGAAAGTGGAACAGAAAGCTGTAATAAATCCAGCCTCAGATGGAAAACTGAGCACTTAACTTGCATTCTTTGCTATTTCATTAGTAAGCTTGACTATGAATGTGCTAAAAAGGTAAATACAGTTGTTTTTCTGTTGCTGTTTCCCAGCCAAAGCAAGTGACTGGCCAGACCTCTAGCAGTGTGTGAACTGCCAGAGAGACAACGGATCTTGATGCAACTATTCTGTTTCCCAGCAGTTCACAACCTGGGCTCCATGAAATGCCAGAGCAGTGATATCTCTGGAAGTCAAGGATTTTAAAGGCAGCGGGTGAAAGGAATGTGATCCTCTGTGCCTTCCTCCACCAGGAGCCGCAGCATCAATCACAGCCTGCGATGACAGCTCTAGGAAAGTACCATTCCGTTCATCTTCACAAAGCAAGCACCATTTTCAGCCTTTCCCAAACTCCTGCTCAAATCCAGTAGCAGGATCTCAGAGCTTGTTTGATGCTTCACAGGCCAGTACCTAACAGAGCTATGCAAACACTTTAATATTTCAGACTAGGACTAGTTAGACAATTTCCAGGCTTACATTGTATGAATCTTGAGCTGTGTTTAGGGTACAAGAGTGCAACACTCAGCCAATGTCACCTCTTCATATGATGGGTCTCATAGCAGTAAAGGAAACAAAACTAATCCAAAAACACTGCAAGTATTAGGATGTGATTTTAAACACATCCTAATACTCAAGACAAAAGAAGGAGTTTCCCAAAACAGGATTTCTCTTCTGTGACGTCCTTATTACCTAGGAACAGTGCAAAGCAGTGCTTGGCCGTTTATTTGCCTCCTCCTGACCATGGGCAGGGATCACACAAGGGCTTGGAGATAATGCCAGTGTCAGCAGGGTTTATCCAACCAGACTACTCTGAGGACCATGCATATATAAAAAAAGTGTTCATTCTGACATTTGGAGAAGATGCCAAAGGACCACTTAGTCAGACGGATTTGCTCAAGCAACCACTTGAAGGGTCTTGGTAATAGTACTAGTGATAGTAATAGTAATAGTGAATGAGACGACTTATCTATATGACTACAGGCTACATTAGAGCAAGAAACCACAGCAACCACCCTCCTTCAGAGAGTCAAAGACTCAATATGAAGCCTCCGTTCATCTGAGAGTATAGTCAGGAAAAGGGCATGAATTTTTCAAGCCTCTCGCAGGAGGTTCAATAGATTTGCGCTGAATTCAATCCTTCCCAAAAGCCTGTCAGGTAGAGAAGTGGAACAAAAGACCTGACTTTTTTGCCCGCCCTGGGCTTTCATGTAGCTAGAGTGGAACAATGCATCAGAGCAGCATCCGATCCTGGCTCACCACAGAGCACTTTGCACAGTCTCCCAAGGAGGGCAATTTTCTTTTGTGTGCCAACCTCTCCACCAGCAACTGAGTGTTTCGCAACAGCAGCGATAAATAATCAAATAAAGTATCCTTTTGCAAGGCCGTCAGGTGTAATTTCAGCATAACCTAGACCTGGCAGATGGAATTGGTCTCAGCAAAAGGCTGCATTTGTGGACAGGCTAAGTGATGTTTGCAGTCTGTTTTCACCTCTTTATTCTGTGGCACAGCTAAAACCCTGAGAAAAATACCAGCCCTACTAAAATCTGCACTTGAGGCCTCGCTCATGATGAAAGCAAATTAAAAATGGAAACTATATTTTAAATTGAAGGAGATTCAGCACATGAACATGCTCTCAGGACTATTCTCCTTGGAGCAGGGTTGTCTTGCACAGTACAGGGATGTACTGGAAACCCCCTTAGTTGTTGACAAGGATGTCTACACAGCAGTGTGGTGGGGCCAGAGCTCAGCTCCTATCCATGCATTCTCAAGGGACCCCAATTTTATCTTGGGCTGAGCAGATGCTCAGATGGAAGTGGTATGCCCTCAAACCCTATCTGCTCCATCCTACTTGTTATTGGGCTGCTTGGACCACTGACATCAACAGAGCAAGGCAGAGGTGCAGACATGGTGATGGCTGACTTCAGACAGATTTTTTTTACAGTAATTTCTCCAGGATTCAAGAGGATTAATGTGTGGCACTGTTGTCAGCCAAGATCAGGAGGCTCTAGCTTTCTCAGCTGTCAAGACCAACAGGTGAGCCTTTAGCTCTTAGTTCAGATGCAGGTTCAATACTTTGGTTTTGTTGCTACAAAGAGCATGTCTATACTCAGAGAACATCACTATGAATATCTAAGGGAAACTACATGCATGTGTGTATATACATGCCCGATATTGAAAGATAAAAATATCCCCTAGATATAAAGATATACTTTGACCAAACCTATGCTGTTGACTCCAGCTAGAAAACAGCTGGGCCATAGACAGAGATTGGACTGGGTTATTTCCTGGAATGCATAGGACCACAGTGAGAAACTAGTCTTATTCCAAGACTGTATGCATTGTGGATTTGGACTAAGGTCCTAAAGAAAAAATTAGGGGGATGTTGGGTGAAGCTTTTTCTCCAAGTGATTTCCATGGGAAATGGGTATTACTAAATTTTTAGTAAAAATAAATTTTACTAAATTTATTTGCTAATGCACCTCTGCTCTTCTGCTATCTTTGCTAGACAAAGTCCTTTCTGCAGTCACTGTTTTAATGACACTGGTGAGCTTTTGTGCTGCATTATTCACCCACGAATGTCAGTCAACTTAGGAGGTGATGACATTAACCTTATTTCACACTAAAGGAAACTAAGGTACTAGATGAAGACGTGACTGTCCCCAGGGTCACACAGGAGGCCAAGGGCATGACCAAGAAGGTGCATGGTGTCTTCTGTAGACACCCTACTCTATGTCTAAGCTTCCACATCAAAATGTCTTTAATAAAGATAGCTTCCTTGAGTTGAGCTCCTCTCTATCCTTAACCAGGACTAATAAGCAGCTGTCTTGCACTCTGCTTTTTCTGATTCCTAATGGTTTGGCCTCTGTTGTATGGTCCCTCTCATTTCAATGCTGTTAGGACTGTCTGGAACAAGGCCACTGTGACTTGTTATAATCCTGCAAGGTTTTCCCTCAGCAGGAAACCCTTTGTCAGGCTTTTAAGTGAAATCCCCCTATTCCACCCCACCTGCCCCTACTCTATCCTCTTATTTCTCATCAGACCGGGGAAATTCAGGGCAGCCCTTCAGAGAGGCTGGGGTCAGTCTCCAAATGAGAAGACTGGCAGAACTAAGAGGGTTAAAGTCAGAAGATGCTAGCCCTACTTTATCCTGCTGAGAGTCCTGCTGACTCCAGAGGGTGTTTTGCTTGAGTGAGGACTATAAAAACAAGTAGAGACTCTGCTCTACCCTTCCAGGGTGTTTTTGGTGCAAGACATTTCCCTGGCAGGAATCACTGTCACATCCCCCTAGGGATATAGGGGACAGCCCTGTAATAGCCTCAGCTAGGGGACACACACACTCTCTGACTCACGGGCTGCACATTCAAAGTATTGTACTAATTTTGCAGCTGAGGAAGCTGAGTCACAGGGATTGTTCGCCGCTCTGTCTACTGCACTTCATGTCCGGTGGCATACTGATTCCCTGGATGTGCTTCAGCATATGGGATGTTTCATGCTCTCCAGGACATCAGCTGAAGTTGTACTTGCAGGTCGTTGTCAAGGCAGAGGTTAGACTAAAGGGAATATCTATTAGGTGCTGTGCAGGCATAATGCAAAAATAATTTCATCCCTGACCAATCCTAATGTGCAAGGACCTGGAGGCTCCAAGAGATGAAGCAACTTTGCTCCATGCCAGGCTCCTACTTGATGAGAAGCAGAGACAGAAATCCCTCTGTGGGCACAAGACCTAAGAAAAGACACATCTACAAGCTCAAAACTCCAACTCAGGAGATCTCTTGATAATCCCCAAATGAAGTCTTTCTTGAGGGTGGAACATTCAGGAAGACTTACTTACAGCTGGGATCCTAAGTGTCCAAGAGACCCTCACCCTGCAGGACTCTATTTTTCTTCCCATGCCTACAGAATTCAAGCATTTCATTTCCTTGTATTTGCTACAGCTCTTTCAAATTCAGAGAAAAATTGGCCAACAAACTCCACAGTGGTTAGCTGACACACCTAAAGAGACAGGCAGTGTGACTATACGAGCCTTGTTTCCTCAGGAAACCAGACTAGATGAACAAGTCAGCTCTAATCAGGCACATAATTTATTCCAGTTCTAACGAGCTGCTCCATTCCTACCCGTGTTTGCAGTGTTTTGAAGTATCCCTCGAGGAAAGAGGTGGCTGTTACTATTTGTAATTTGTGTCCAGTTACAAATAAGAAGTGTGTGTTGCTGTAGGGATGTCATAATCTCTTTCTATAGCCTGAGCTGAACATCAACTTCATCTAAAAAGATTGACCTTTCTTTTGCCCTTATTTACTTAATATTGACACTGACTGCCAAGTTCAGTGATGGGAGGACAGGGCTGATCTGCTACTTTGAATGGTAGTCTCCTCTGCAAAGAAGGGGAATAGCAGGGCATTGGGGGGGTTCTTGAGGGCTATTTCCAAGAGCAATAAGGTTGCCCAGTCAGCACTGTCCCTTTCTCACCCATCATCTGAGAATGATTAACCTGAACGAACAGCAATAGTGATTTCATCGTATCCTGAGCTGACAGGGCTCTCATGGCCAAGATCACTTGATGCTCTCGTGTCTTCCCCGTGTCCCTTTGGGGGCAGGCACAACAGATTTAGCAATGGGGACAGCAGAGTCTTTCTGGAGAAACACATCTGCACTGCCAGAAATTTGCTTTCTTTGGGGACAAGAACCTCTTCCACCCCACACAAACATGAGCAGCGTAAAGTTTCCCCACCTGTATCCTACTGTGCAGGAGAGGAGCAAAGCTCCTCAACGTCATATCTCAGCAAAGGCTGTGTGTGAAGAAGGAACAGTGTCCTTGCAGTATACCTGCTCCAACAGACCTCCCCAGTGTGACAGCTCATTGCTTATTTATAAGTCTCTATGTATTGCATTACTGAATTACACAAAAGGTCAAATAGTTCCTGCTATGGATCCCAGTGCTCAGGTGGACTTTGCCTTAGCACCCAAGTCCTTTGAGATATGCTATAGCCCAGAAACCCACAGAAACTAAAGGGGACCCTAAAGGACTGATGGGGAGTTTGGTCCACCCTTATTTCGGCTCATGGATGCTGTAAGTATCACTAAGTGGCACAACATCACCAAGGGGACACAGTGGAGGGGTGTATAAATGATACTGTTCACAGTGGTGGTCACTAGTTTCAGCAACACGATATTTGCTGATATCTATGCCAATGACTGCTTTGGCAAAGGAAAGCATAAAACAAGCACTGCCCGATCTTTTCCTGGGCTTTACCTCCTGAATTACAGCATAGAGACAGATCATGAAGTCCTGCTTATCTTGGCTCTCCTTTTCTATCAGGACTGAAGGCAGTCAAGAGCTGAGCAAAAATTTAAAAGTAGACTGTCTTGCTATCAGACTGTCTGGCTGTCTTGCTCACTTGGACAGGCTCTCAGTGTGCACATTCTCACTGGTTTGAGAAACGTTCTTGCAAGGTGGTTATAAAGGAAATAACCATCTCTTTATTTCTTCAGATTAAAACATTCTCCAGGCTGTAGGAGAAAGAAATCCAATCTTTATGGAGCCTGGAGTTTGTCTCAGCATAGAATAAATCTACTGCTCTTGATGGCACTGATCCAGAAAAGCTGAAGATGAGAGGAAGCAGGGCAAAAATAGCAGGGGCAGCACAAAGTAACATCAAACAACACTGATGCTGGAAAATACCCTCAGACTTGGACGTGGGAGGCGGAGGTTTGTACACTTTAGCAAGGCTTCTCCCTTGCATGAAGCAGTCTTAACTCTGAGACTTTCAGGCAGATAAGGACAACCTACCTCTGGTGATGAGATTATGAATTAATCTCTGATCACTTGATCAAGAATAGGTTGATCAAGCCAAATAGGTTATAATAGAAACAGAAAATATCAAAAAAAAAAAAAAAAAAGGCAGTGCTTAATGATAATGAAGTCTTGTGAGCTCATTCCTTTCCTACAGTCTGTGTTCTTTCACCTGGATGTCCCAGTGATGCTCCATGAGCAAGGAAGGACAGAAAAGGTATAATACATCTATGATTCTATGATTCTGTGATCTTGGAATATGTGATTTAGCAAGAGGACACTTCCTGCAGGACAGGGCAATACTAGTCTCTGTATAATTTTTGCTAGAAAAGTGTTTTGGTTTGAGGATGCCGCTACCCTCCTCTTCCTTTCTGCCTCATGCTGTTGTGAAGGTCTTTGAACTCACTTAAGGTCTCTCAGGTTGACTATAGGAATTTCTGGAGATAATCTAGTCCAACCCCTCTAATGTTTAGTCCTCTTCTAGGTCTTCCTTCCTCCAATAGGTCTTTATGTTTCAGGTGTTACTCCCTGTAACAAGAATGGTGGAAATCTCCACCTAAGGCAGACTCTAAGTCTGTAATCAACATAAAACCTAAGTTTAAACTCCCTTCATACACATAAAACCTGTATTCAGGTCGTCTTCACCCTAGGCAAGCACTAGGTTATTACACCAAGTTAGAAGAGGAAAGGGGAGATAGCAGCTGCAGAAACAACACACTGTAAGAGCAGCTTCCTAGGACTGAGGTCTGGGAAGAGCTGGTGACTTTTCTGAGTGTCAGTGGGACTGAACACTCAGTTTTGGGGTCTCAGCTAAATTTAGGTAGGAGATGATGCCTAGCTGTTCAGATTGGGCAGATCAGGAAGAACTCAGACAACAGTGTTCTCCAAAGTTTTATGGCTTTGCTTTTTGCACATGCATCCATCACTCAGTATATGATAAGAGGCAGTTTTTAATTGGATCTATTTGCTTTTTACTCCTCCTCCCATTCTGCAAAGCAGGAACAACTGCACTCCGCTCTTTCCCTGTGTCCAGAGTGTAAGGGCTTTCTGGAGCAGGTATGGTGATGTTCAGGGAGACTACCTGGGGGTGGATGGCAACCTAAGCACTAGGAGGCATCCTCTTTAGCAAGAAGAAATGCAAGAGCTTGGCTAGGGGATCAGATGGTCATGAACGCATTGGCTCATCCTATATCATGCTCTCCTTACACGCTACCTAGTAGAGAACAATTGCTCTGGAAGCAAGAAACCTCCAGTTCTGTCTCAAACCAACGATGAAAGTCATCGTTTCTCCCTTCACCATCAAAAGGAACCAGCAGAACTGATCTGGCATCAGGTAACATACAGCAGTTGCTGCCTGACACCTTGATACCGGGGCAGACAACCGCAAAACATGCCTTGGACTGAAAATGCCTGAAGTTGTTTCCCCTCTCCGCCCCTTTTCCACGGGCTTGGAAGCTGTTCCCTGCAGCTCCAGGAAAGGCTTTGAGAAAAAGAAAAAATGCTACGAGCTGACAATGCCTTCATTAATCACAGAATAATCCTTTCCATGGCAACCCAAGGATTGCGAAGTCACAAGTTAGCAAGCATAAGACAGAAACACTGTACAGCAACTCCTGGTCCATGGAAACTTAATAGTGAGAAAGACGAAGTGACGGCTCTGAAAGGGGAAAAATGAATTAGAAATAATACTCCACTGGGAAAGGGTTTCGTCTTTAGGCTTGTTTTAGATCTCACAAAGGTTGGTGCTAGTGTGAAGAAACAGTAAGTAGTGGAAGTTACTCCAGTTATACTCTAAAACACCTGAGAACAGACTCTGCCATTACACACTGGTTCTGAAGTACAAAGCAAAAAGGTAAAGCAGAAAAGCAGGACAGTTTGCCACCAGCCTATGACCTAAATGTTAAGCATAATTTAGACAGGGGTATTTGGAAATTAGCAGAGCTCAGAAATAGCCATGCAGCAGATGAAAACACCTTGAGTGCCACTCGAGAGAAGTGCTGTCCTAGCTTTGGCCTTGGTTGTCCCTGTTCTGTGCCTATGGGGGAAGGATTGTAGACCCTGGGTAGCGAGGTGACTTGACCAGGGTCTTGCAGAAAAGCAGATTTTGGCTGGGTCTTAGGCAAAGCTAAGGTTAAAACTGCAAGGACATCCCATGCCTTCCTACCACCATCACTGAGACTACGAGAGGCAGAGATTAGACCAACAGCGTCATAAGTTGAAAAGGGAGGAATACAAGTTAATCTGTAATGCATGCTCCTAGCATGCTGTATCCTTGACATCTTGAAGCAGGGCACTGGTTAACCCCATACAGTTGACTCTTGGACATCCTTTTGCCTGGACTAAAGAAAGACACTCCCATACCAGCCCAACTAGCCTTAGGCTGTTGGGGAAGATTATTTCTGGCTCCTGCCAGCTCCTTCTTTGGGGACATTTACTCAGGGACAGCCAGGTAACTTAGACTTGCAGCCTGTTGTCCTTCAAATTCTCCTTGTATGTTGCCTATGGGAGAGGTTCTCCACAGCACATCCCAGTCTTCCTAGAGATGCTGAGAGATGGCAGCTCCACCTTCCTTAGAATATTATGAATATATCTACCCTAGGAAAGCATGAGAGCCTTCTTTGTTACCCACATCAGCTGATACAGAGCAGCACGTTTCTATATAATAGTCCATATAAAATACTACTTCTATCTAATATTTTGTATACATGTAACATCCATAATACCCCCAAACAAGGCAGCAACACACAAGCTGCTTAGTGGGAATAGCCTGTCCCATGCTGACTCCCAACCTATGCCCAGGGATTGTTTGCAAAGTGCCAAGGATGATCTTAATTTAAATTACCAACACCGATGTGACCCAGTGGGATATACAGACAAAAATCCACCCAAATCTGAGTTGCGCTATGCTGCAGCCATGGTAAATGCTTCCTCTCATACATCAGCACCAACTGCATAAGAGTATATTTTTTCTTTAAATGCCCACGTGAAGCATTTGGGGCTGGGCAGGAGGAGGAAGAGGATGAGAGAGCCCCAAGACAAATGCGACTAGGGGTGTGTGTCTGGGATCTCCTGCCTTCACCAGCAAGTCTGTGCAGCAGACACACCCCCCACCAATCTGTCTCTGTCCCTAGGTACTTGCCGATTTAACTCAGCGTAATACGAAAGGATTGCAAAGAGGGTGGGGGTCTTGCATAGCCCAGCACCGGGGGCTCCATCCCTAAGGATGCCCCCTCCCTAGCTTGCTGCCAGGTGACCCAAGCTAAATGAAGCAGCAGCTGGTAATTACTGAGGCACTAATCCGTGCTGCAGGAGCTGGACTGGCTCAGGGATGTGGGGCATTTCAGGCAGCTTTGGGGTCCCTCCTCCCCATGCTAGGGTTTGATGTGGGCAGTGGGGCAGGCTGGCAGCTCTGAGCAGCCCTCGGGGCTGGTCCCAGCCCATTGCACCCCACTGCAGGGCTTGCACCCCATTGCGGGAATTGCACCCCATTGCAGGGTTTGCACCCCAGCATTGCACCCCGTGTGGCAGCACTGCAATCCCCAAACCCCGTCACGACCCATTGCACCCCGTGTGGAGCATCCTCAACCAAATGCCGCTTCTGTTCTTAGCCGGTGCTGCTTGTCACCGTCCTCCGCCTTTCCTTACCTTAGCGGGGCATCGCCCGGCGAGCCAGGACTGGGACCACGGGAGCCGGGACGGGAGCCGGGGAAGGGGCGCTGGCGGCCGGCACGGCGCCGCACTGCCTCCAGCACCCAGCGCCTGCCCTGGCTGAGCCTCTTAGCGAGGGAGGAGCTGCGGAAGGGCCAGCCCCTGGTGTGTGTGTGTGTGTGTGTGTGTGTGTGTGTGTGCATGAGTGTGTGTGTGACATCCCCACATCTCCAATCCGGGCACGCAACCGGCACCGAGCTCCCCATCCATCCCCACTCCTCCCAAATGCGTTCTCCTGCATCTCTAGGCTCTGCCCCACACTGTGGTACCACCCCGCGGCTGGAAGCACTGCTAGGAGCTAAGCTGGGTTTTCAAGTCCTCTTTGTGCAGGGCTGGATGCCTTCTTGGGAAAACAAATGGGTCAGCTGCATCTTTCTGCCCCGTGCAGGGAGTGAGGGCTCAGGTCTGTGCATACTGGGATGGGGGATCATACTGAGTCCCGAGCTATGGGGTCAAGAGCTGGGCAGGTCTTCTGGTTTGAATGTACCAGGCTGTGCTTGTGAATGCAGAAACGGGCAGAGAGAAAGGTGAGAGAGGCAGGAAACTCTGCTCGGGTTCTGCATGGAGACTTAGCTCTGACCCGGTTGCTCTCTGTTTTTATCTGGGCTCATGTCTTGTCTCCTTCCTGCTGGAAAAAAAAAAAAAAAAACATGAAGTTGGAGTTCACTTGTACTATGAAGCATCATCAAGGTTTCTCACTGCAGTATATCAAAGCATGGCATTTTATCCTGTAAATGCTGTAAACACTATTAACAGATACACCTTGGTTTTGCAAAATTCATGTGTGAGTTGTTCCTAAGCTTTGGTTAGGAATGAGTGGGCCTGGACCCTCTTCTTGGCCACTCTTGGCTGTCAGGTGTGGGTTTCTTAGGCTTCAATGTTGAAAGGGTTGTCTGATCTTGCAAACTAATTGGGAAGGTCCCCTTAGCTGGGAAGGTCCCCTTCCATGCTCCAGCTGAAACCTGTTGTGATTTCTACTATTTGTTATATGAGTAAATCCTTCTGGTAGAAGAAGGAAGTGGGAGTCAAGCTTATGTCTGACTCTGAAATGGGGGTGTAAGTGAAGCTGCTAGTCTTACTCTTGCCTTGAAGGGAAGGAAGGAAGGTGAATTGATGGGAATTTCCCATTATATATCCAGGGACTTCTCCTTTGGGAATCAAATGATACTACAGAAGTAAGAAGTGGGTAGAAGGAGTCTCCTTCCTTAAAGGTGAGTAAGTTGCTATGCTCAAATCATGGGAAAAGTCATATCACAGCCCCCCTGCTCCTTTCTGAGCATCTTAGAGATGCCCCACTGCTGCCCAACCCTGTCGCAGGATTCAGGTCCAGCTATTCATAGACTTTTATCTGATTTGAAGCTCAAGAGAGATGACCACCTGGGACAATCACTTGAGCCCTCCTCAGGGCGCGAAAGTTGTTTGTGTAGATGTGAGATCAGATATTGGCTGGGACCATAAACCGCTTCGCTTCCAGTCACATCCGATATGCTGCTAATACCCTTGATAACGGTCCAAAGGAGCAGCTCAGCCCTGGGCTGCCTAGTGCTTGTGCTCAGCCTGGTGGTCATGGGCACGTGGGACTAGAGGCTCTGCCAGGGACACGGTGCTGGAGCTGCTCATCTGCACGTGCTGCTTGATTTGGAGGAGGGATTTAACTAGCACGAGGAGCCTCGGACAACTCCTGCTGAGCATAGGCTGCCCCAGCTGTAGGTTACCAGTAATCCCTGGGTATTTAATACCTGGGACGTTAGCCAGAGATGTGGTGGCTGGGCATCTGAGGAGTACTGAGAGAGGCAACAAGATCATCCCCTTGCTCAAAGCCCTGCTCCCTCTGCAGCCCTGCTCGCTGATAATCCTTGATCCTCTGGAGTGGCTGGAGCAGATATGCATGTGAGGGGAACCCACATGGGGTGAGGACCTTGGCATGGGGAAGTTGCAGGCTGCACAGGATGGAGGGCCAAGAAGTATTCCCACTCCACCTTGTGGTCAACGCAGGATGTTCCTCCTTGAAGACAATACTGAAGTTGGCAAGTTTGCTTAGTTACTTACACATTAGTGAGCGGAAATATTGGTAGATACTGGAGGGATGAGATCATGTAGGACCCTCATGGAGCCTGTGGTCCACCTTCCTTCTGCTGGGCTCTCGGTATGTGAGAGCTGCCCATGTCTCAGTGCTGATGTGCTGGTGTGCTTGGGACCTCACACTAATTCCAGTACCTCTGCTGAGGGTGACAGCCCTATGTATGGTTGTGCACCATCAAGCTTCAGTGACTGTATGGGACCGCATAGACCCATTCTCAAACACTTTCAAGTCTTGCAGGAAAAGTCCAGCAGGCAGTACCAGCAAAACTTAGATGTGAGATGTGTGTCTCCTGCTAGCAACCAAGGCTCTTTTTTTTTTTTTTTCTCCCCTGATGATTTGTCTTGATATTTAAGTGATGGAGGCAGAGAAAGGGCACGGTGTCTTTCTTTATCTCCTTCTCCTAAATATTTGGGCATGAACTTCAATTCAGGACATGATCTCAAGAGCTGCTGGAGCAGGAAAATGGCCCCTACCCTACAATTATAAAAGTGTCCCTGGATATCTTTTGCCAGCTTTGGGGATCCTCAGGACAGGCTGTAGATGTTAAGGTAGATATTGGTGCCACTTACCTGATGACATCACCAGAGGCAGACCAGGATGTCATTTCTTCTACATTAACTATTCTCCATGGTTCAGACATGACTTTCCACCATGGTTTATGAGACAAATATGTGTATGACTGTCCCTGCCATCCAGGCCAGGCTGATTTGAGGCATGGGATGCACAGGGTTTACACCCACATGAGGTCACCCTTTCCCTCCCATGGCTTTGCCCCATGGTGAGTGAACACATGGGGGGTAACTTTGCATGAAACCTTCATGCACTTTGCCTTGCTGCTACAGAGAAAATCATTCAAATGGAGTTTACTGAATCAAGTAATAAAAGGGCCCTGCGGAATCATCAAAAGCTTTTGGGAAGAACATGGCAGTTTAAAGGGATGGAGTCTGAATAAAATATACACAATTTATTTATAGGAGGTTTACAGCTGTACAATGTTGGCTTTCTGTTTTGACCACTCTCTGATCTTGTGTAGCCTGACACTTTCGTGCCTTTGGAGATGAAGACATGTTGATAGCGTTTTAACACGTATGTGTCACAGAACAGATTTAACGGAGTGCAATGACAGGTTTCTTGAGATTAATGAAATGATTAACAAAAGAAACAGGCAATAAATCAGAGACATATCCTGCACCATCTAGAGGGGACCAGACAGCGATCCTCTCTTCCTTCAGATAAAAAGACTTGAATATTTCTCTTTGCTTAATTGAAATAGAAAAGACATCAACATTAGCAATTTCAATAACTGCCTTCTCCAACCTGCTTTAAAAACAAGACAAAGAGATATACAACAAAGGCAATTTTTGTTATGCCCTTGGAAATGAAGGGGAAAAAGAAGGCTTCTGTCATAAGTTAAAATTTTCCTTTTTAAGAGAAAAAGAAATAGGAAAAAAAGAACAAAACTATTACTAATATTAAGACATTTTGGTCCTGATATAATATGATCTTTTTATATATATATAAAAGGGCTACTAAAAAAGCTGCCTTTCCTCTCATTATGGCTTGATTCTCTGTAAGTAGTAAGGAGTCTGGCCATGGTTATTAGCGAATCCTCAGTGAGCTTCAGCTCTGGTCCTCAGGGATTTAAGTGCGGCATGACAAGAGTAAGGACACTCCTTGGCCAAATGGCTCTAGCTGAAGCTATCGATAGCCTGATTTCCTGAGAAAACAAGGCTAATGCAGGCATACTGTCTACATCTATCTGCCTATGATGGTGCATCATTGATCTTTGTCACAATAGCTTTTTAGGTTGATTTCAGCTCATTTTGCTAGGGAATCAAGCTCTCAGAGGTTTAGATTTCTCAAAGATGCATATATTGAGCAGCTGAGTTGGCACCAGAGGTTGTGCATTAACCAGGGAAAAGGCTGCAATGTGAGCCTGCTTTTAGATGAAAAAATGTTATAGGAGAATGAGACTTACAGATGCCCTCAGTGCAGGAAAAACTTCAGCTGGAATTAATAATCTCCTCTGAGATCAATTTACAGCCTGCCCAAACAGGGTTATTCATGGTATGGTTTCTCACAAGATCCTTTGGATTGAGGGTGCCCCGAGATCTATCATCACAGCGTCTCCCCGCATTGTCTCTGTAAAAGCAGCTGGAAGAGCTGGGATAGAACTTTAAAATTTTCCTCCACTGGGAATGAGAACACATCTAAATAGCTCTTTTTCCTCTCAGGTGAGGTATTTATAGGCACCCCATTCCCCCACACTTTTCATGATGGACATGAGCTGGTGAGCTTTTCTCCTAAGACAGAGTCTCTGGTCCATAAATCTGAGACATTGCTTTTGGCCCCTTGGTGCTGCTTCCAGGTATTTTCAGCAATGAGACCTCCCCAAAGCAATGGGATCAAATCAAAATAATTCTCAATTAGAGAGCTTCCCGAATTCAAGGATTTGATTTGACCTTGGGAGGGCTCAAGACATTGTTTTACCAAACTGAGTGCATCTGAGCCAGTTCTGAAAGCTGCCAAAATGATCCAAGTCCCCACGATGGCAACAGGAGACAGAAGGTGCCTCAACACAATCCAGGAAAAAAAGGCATCCTGTTATTCACTGCCTGCTTCTAAGTTCTGTAAGACCTAAGAAAATAAGCAATATGGTCAACAACCTAATTCATACCCACATGAGGTGAACACCAAAATTCCAAACATGAGGAAAGGGGAACCTGCCAAAATCCATTCAGCTGTACTGAGCACTTCTTGATGCACCAAGAATTGAACTGGCAGCTAGCGTGATTTTCTAGAACAACTGATCATCTTGCAGACTCAGCATATCTTCACAAAATTAAAAAAAAAAGGATAAAAAACCAGCTTTATACACACAGATATGCACTACATTTAGTAGGAGAGAGAGAAACTCTGCTCTCTATGATAAAAGAAGGCATGTGTGTTCACTTGTCCTTGCAGACAAATTCTGCTTAGACAAGAATTTACTGAGATTGCCTTGGACTGATTTTAAAAAGCCGTTTGCAGGAAGCATTACATCATGTGTACTCTCTTCCCCTTGTATGCAGGTGGCTGAAGAAGATTTGGTTCATATAAAAAATCATTTACATCTGTCAGAACATCCCTTCACTTGCACCATATTTAAAGGCACATTAAAAACAAAACAAAACAAAATCCCTAAACAATAAAATAAAAAATGCCATTGAAAGGACAGCCAAAGGTCTGCTTATCTGTCTGGGATGGTTTTATAAGCAGCCAGATTCTGCCACCCAGTGGAATAAGCAGGACGAACCCAGTATTCACTGCAAGCAAGGCACAGAGCACGGCCCTGGATACAGGAGGACTGTCCGTGAAAAAACTGCACTAGGGTTGTACTTGTGAGCTTGGATCTAGTCCAGCGCAGTGAATTCTCCAGGCCAATAGGGCAGAAATTAAAAGTGAAAGATGGCATTAATGACATATGTCCCACATTTTCAGGCTTCATTGGGAGCAGTGCTCCTCTTCTCTCCTTTCGTATAAACTAGAATCCAGCTGTTTTTTAAAAGAATTTGGGAAAGCGAGGCACAGAGAAATGATGCATTTGGATATATGTATGCATTGTTAAAATTAAGCCCAGTCAGACCAAGCCCCTCACTCCCCAGACCTGCCGCATTGGTCACTCAGCAAATGGCTGGGTTCGATCTGTAGGGATAGGACTGAGTAGAGCAACAGAGAGAGGAGGCACCAAGGCAATTCGAGAGGCACATGCAGGAGACCAGAGCAACTCAAAACCTGACCATGGAGAACAGTTGTCCAGCTATGTCTCTTGGTGGCTTTGTATCTTCAGAGAGACGTGGAATTGAGCAGAACTTGTGCTGGGATGATGACGAAGCCTTTAGTCTTTGACAACAAGATAGGTTCTCCCTTGTTGATTGAGACTTGGGGCTGTGGAAACGTCCTGGTGCTTTTTCTTTCCACTTTCCATGCGCAAACCCATACCCAGAAAATATCCAAAGGTCTCAGTCCATTTTTTACACATCTCTTTTCCTGAGATGCCTCCACAGATAAGCAAGTGAACTGGCAAGGACTCTCCGCACACTAGCCTAAAATGAAGCAGACACATTGAGGTTGCACAGAAATACCTTGTGGGAACGCGGTGGCCACACGCGTGCGTGTTGGCACATGAGTGCCAGCCCCATGTAAACAAACAGCACCACGGCATCCTGCTTTGGCTGTCAGAACACACAGTGTGTCCACAGCGATCCCACGGGACACATGTCGGTGGCGTGAGCTGCGGAAGATGCAAGTCAAAGAATTGTTTTGGTTCCCCCAAAAGGCACCATTTTTGAACATTGAAAACACAAGATTGGCTCTGTTGAATAGAATGCATGCATAGTCCATATATACTTGCAGATAGTATATATGCTCTGCGTGTGTATATATATGTGTGTATGTATATATATGTATAAATATACATATGTGGCACCAGAAGAAGAGTCCTTGAGTATTTAGACGTTGGTGAGGATGTTACTACTGAGCAGCCTCACGGCGATCGTTCCGGGAAGATCATTTGATCTCCTGTTGCCCTTGTCCTGGAGATGCAGCGTGTGCACTGACTGTCGGTCACTGGGATCCCCTGCCAATGTCACTTGGCCCAAGAACTCATCACTGATTAAGTTGTGGTTCCAGACCTGGGGGAAAAAAAAAGGAGACACAAGGGCAGTTTCTTGCAGCCAACCTTCCTCTAGTGTTGTACATCTACTACATACTATAGTGTACAGTACATCCCATAGGGAAGTGACGAGGTTACTGGGATCATGTAACCTCATCACTTCCTTATAGGAGAAGTACACTTCCCATGTAATTCTGTTATTCTACATCTGGAATTGTGGAGGTGATCAAAGCATGAGGGTTTCATTCTGCAACTGAGGGGCTAAGGACATGTACTCACTGGTTGTTGGGGCTCGGCTGTGTTGGTTACTGGCTAAGCTGTGTGAATTGGCCATGCTCAGACATAGGACAGGGACCTGCTGTGGTCCATTGGACCTCCCTGGATGATTGCTTGCCTGCTGAGTACCTGGACAATGATGGGTTGTCCTGGCTTCTTGCGGTAGAAGAGACCTTTCACATCAAATTCTGGAGCCACTGTGTTTTTCTTCACTGGTGAGCGAACCTTTTCCCCTTCACACTTTATGATCACATAAGGATCTGCTCCTGAGGTGGAAAAAAAAAGAAAAAGGAATTTATGCTTTGTTTTAATCATAGTAATTCCCCGGAGCCCTTTTATAGTGGTCCCATGCATCAGTTTTCCTCCATACCCCACCAGAGGAGCTGGGTATCTATCAAAAAGTTCTTGATATTTCAGAAACTATCAGACCGCAGCTGGAAGTTACCTGGCTTTCCAAGAGAGAGAAAACGAGTCCCTTATTAGTCATTGCTTCCCTCTTATGAAGCAAGTGAATGTGCTGGGAATTTCAGTAGAGAATAAGTTATTGTTAATGGAAATTTAATTACTAGACTGCATTTCTTCATTGTGGGCTTTAGTGAACATGATGGAAAACAGAGATCAGGTGGATATTTTTTCTCATCCAAGAACAGTGTGGGAATAAGGAGGAACAAATAACCCATTCTGGAGACCAGGGACTCAGCAGCCTCCTCTCTGATTGCCAGACCACCTCCTTGATTTCTGCTGCCATGTCTGTGACTCCCTCAGGAAGACTTAGCAGCTGGATTTCACAGCTGTTTTTCCAAAACGGTCTTGTCTTTTGGGATGTCCAATAAAATTCTCATACTCCACCATATGGAGCCAAATTCCAGTTTGTAAATCACTATTTCCAAAGCACTCTGAAAGGACTAGGCTGGGAGACGGGAAAAAATGTAATTACAATGGAAATGGCAGGCTGCTGGCAGTGGGAGCTAAACAGCTGAAATACAACTGGGGGGGGAAGCCATTCTTGAAGACATTTTCCTGAAATCATTTTTTATGGCTCCAGGATGCAGGTATTTAGGGATATAGGGATATCTGAAGGACAGAAAGACAAATCCCTTTGTTTCTGTGAAGAGTTCAGAGAGCTCTGCCTGCAAGTCTCCCTGCACTTACAGGTACACTGAGATATTGTGGATAACCTGAGAAAAAATCAGCCCTTCTAGGGCAATATTTTTCACCTTAAACACCAGGCAGAAATGGACAAATCCATTTGTTGCATCTGATGGAAGGAAATGGGGCTATATTTTCTAAGGGCAGATCGAGCTTACTACCTCCAGAGCCCCGGTGATCATAGATTCACAGAATCACAGAATATTTCAGGTTGGAAGGGACCTCTAGAAATCACCTAGTCCAACCCCTCTGCTCAGGTAGGGACACCTAGAGCATGTGGCAGAGGGTCATATCCTGGCATGTTTGGAAGATCTCCAAAGAAGGAGCCTCTACAACCACTCTGATGTGAGGCAAAGCTAGCAAGGCTTGGATTAAAATATGTAAATATATACATTTGAATTATTTTAAATCACTATTTTTTGTAATTACTATTTTAAATTTATCTAAGGAGTGCTTAGATAATTCTTGCCACATTCAAATCCATATGCTTTATTCAGATTCATATGCTTTATTCAGAAGAGGGAGGAAGAAAAGCCAGGGTCTGCTCCATTCCCTTCACAGAGAAGCATTTCCTTCTCTAGTCAATACTTCTGGACTTTCCACACCTACTACAATGATATTACAGTGCAAGTCATCACTGCCAGTGAGTTTCTTCATGACTGAACATGGAGTTCTTGTCATGACATGACATGTCAAAATATGTCAAGATCAGCATGGCACAGATGCCTTTCATGCAAGAAGTGTTGTCTGTCAAAATTACATCAGAGCATGGAGCATGAAAATGAACTTTTACAGACTGTGGAGAGGAAGAGGAGTAGTGTGCATTGCTGGTAGTAGCTAAAATCATTCCAGGGTGTCTCCAAACAAAAGGACAGGTGCAGAATGGGATTCAGAAAATAAGGGCAGAGGTCCTTGACCCACACCATCCCACAGCAAGCTCAACTAATAATTCAGCTTCAGAGATGAAGAATTCTCCATCACACATCACTGTATTCCAACTACTTTGACTTCTACAACTGCTCCCGCTCAGTAGGTAAGCTTGGGTATTTAAAGGACCACTGTCAATAACTTTGGTGAAGCTGTGGGAATGTCTCCTAAGCCAACAGCTTAGATTAGGTCCTGGCCAACAGCCAGATCATGTCCAAGAGTTCAATAGTCTACAGCCTTTTAATGACAGCCAGACACCTTCAGTGAAAGAGCATCTTAGGACCAAATAAATCCCAACCACCTCCCATTTCATGAAATCACCCATATATTTTCCTACTGAAAAGAAAAAATCTCCTCTAGAACCAGGGAAATATGTACCTTGGGCGTCTTGATTCTTGAGCCCAGCTGCAGCAAGGACGTGGATCTGGGACACCATTTGTGGATAGCCACACATACCACTCCAGCAGGTGTGTGGCGGCTCATCCAGTGTCAGTTCTCTGCCAGGGGAGAGAACTTTGTGAGATGCTCAGCCTTACATGGAGGAAAGGCCTGACAGCTTGCTTAAGTGAGAGGGAAGGATTATGCACCATCTCCAGCCAGATTCTGTATCCCCTTCCAAGCTCCTCCTCATCCTGAAGTGAGGGGTCCTCTGCCATGCCGTGCTTGGAAGCAGTGTGAGTTCTCTGCATATATCTGGTGAGAGCTATAGAAGTGTCCTGTCTCTTGGCCCTCCATTAAAGGAAGCCAAGTGCTAGCTCTGGGCATGACTATGAGCAATCCCAAACAGGACATGCATATGTCAAAAGCACAGGGATTTCTCCAAGCGGCTAGTTCCTCCCCACCATCATTCCTGCTCCTTACCGGCAATCTGAAGGCACATCTGTGAAAATCCTGAGAAGGAACTCGCCTACATGACCAGGGTCAAAGGTGGTGGGGATGATGACGTAACGGCCTTCCTTCAGGTCTGTTCTCAGGAAGACGCTGCGGGAGTTGATGTAAATGGAGCTGGCCACTTTCTGCTGCAGGGTGTGCATCCGGTAGTTCCTGTTCAGCTCAACCTGAGCAGACACCACAGTGTGACCACCAGCAGGGTGTTGGTGAGCACCCACATAATGATACCCAACTTGGGGGGCCTGACATCCCTGCCTGACACCAGTGTCCCAGCAAGCAACACAAGGTAATAAGTCTAAGGGATTTGCATGCTCAAAAATAACAGACTGATTTATTGCTTTTAATAGCGAAATTTGCCTGCACTATCACTGTCCATTTCTGAAATCTCTCCTAAGCTGAAGAGTTTGGATGGGGCATCAGTCTTTTACCCACTTTGGTAGCTTTCAATGTCAGATGCGATTATACTAGACAGCAACATATTCATGTTACTTATTATGCTCAAATGATTTCACACTCCTGGCTTGCAGAGATGTCAATGTGAAAGAACAAAAAGTTTTTTCCCCAACACATCTCTCATCTCAAACTCTGATCTGGTAAAGAATACTGTAATCCTTCCTTGGGACTGTAACAGCTGAAGGAGGTGTGAACTACAGGAAAGTTTTTGTGTCCAAGCGGGAACTTGTGCTCAGAGACAGGGAGAGAGGACAGAAGAGCTACAGCCTATATGCAAGGATGCCCCAGAGCACAATCCACTGTTTTGCTTGACCCAGGCAGGTGTCAGGAGTTGATGCCTGTTCTTGCCCATCCTTCTTTCTCACCTCAATGATCTATTTTTTTACCAAGATGGAGAGGGAACATTGGTCCAATCCCCACAACCTTCTTCAGATGCAGTCTTTACGTACATGCCTCTTTACCATCACTTAAAGGACTGCAAGTCGGGCTGAAGGTACCCAACAGAAAACCAGCATAATGATTAAATGCCTGATATTGGTTGTGATGCAGAACTGGGGTATAACTCCACCTTTAACATATCTACTGTGTGGATTCAGGCTAGCATAAAGGAACTAGAGTCTACCTTATGGATATCAAAGCCTATGGCCAAGTTCTCTCCTTTGCCCTCTTTGCGGCTGGTTCTTTTTGGCTTCTGCTGGATGGAGATCAGTACTTCATCTTCTGCCTTCTTCACATCAAACACATACTAGAAGCAAAAGGAAGAAAATAAGAGAGGCTTTCTACTAAGACAGGAGCACTGTGATGGGTATGGATTGGAGTTAACCTGAGTTTCTCCCCATCCACTTCACTACCAGGACGAGTTGGCTGCAGTTCCAGCATTGAGAACCTGCACTCACTGCTCTTAGGACTTGGCACC
>JAVCKT010013969.1:0-13471 GCA_032273925.1 Rhynchotus rufescens
TTTAGGTTATAGCTGGAAATAAGACAACTGGACTTGGAGATGTTGAACTGTACATTGGGTAGGTTTCTTCAAGCACTTGGTTGCTGACTGAGAAGCAATTTTTTGTCTTCTTCCCCCATTCTGTTCCTCCTGTTCTGTCCTGTAGTTTCGCATCTTCTCTTCCTTTCCTCCCACATTCCCCAGTCAGCTGAATTCAAACTGTAAATCAACAGAAAGCATTTATTTAGTTTATTTTGTTCTCTGTGAGATTTATGCTGCAGTGAAATGACTTTATCCTCTGGCTACAGCCTATTTCTTACCGCAGCCACACCTAAACCTGCTCGATTTAACTGAATTTTATGTCTGCTGAGCCCTTCCCTTCCCTCTGGCTGTAGAGATGAGATTTTCAGTAGTGGCTTTCCACATTTTGCTGGCACAAATCCACTTCAGAGTTGAATGAGATGGCAGTGCTTGAAGTAATAGTTTACCTTTAATTTCAAGTAGCTGCAGAATTCTGTGGGAAAACATGAATTTGGTTGAGAGAGGCACAAATTATTCTGAAAACTCTCTCTTCTCTTCACATGAATGACCTCATCTATGAGTAATACCCATTTGGCCACCAAATGAGATGGAAACATGCGGTACAATAACCCAGGCCCATGAATGGTGCTGTGAATCACATAACCTCTTTCCAAGGTAAGCTCTACAATGTCTATAATTGCTTCACTAACATTTGCAGTAGCAGAAGTGTCTCCCCGTTCCGTGCTTTTAAGTGATGCAATGGGGACAACTTGTGGTTTTCTATCCCCGGTGACCAAAATAGAAGATCTGTTCCCCTAAGAACCTGTTATAGGTTACACAGCTTCATAGGGGTGGGTTGCTAGTCCTCTTTGTGATTAATGACTCTCTGTGTTGAGTAACTGCAGTCGTGCAGCTGTCTGAAAGTCTTGGCTCTCTTTTGCTGTGGTGAGATGGGAACAGGCTCCATGTGCCCACGATGGCCTTGGGAGCCACCCCTGTTGGCCAAGCCAGTCCCTGGCTGGCACATTCCTCTAGTGCTGGCCTGATCATCTGCAATCCCCGCTCTGCTTTCGTGCACGCCAGCGCGACACTAAGACGTGCTGCTTGTGACGTGCCACCGAGCGGCAGCTCAGCGAGTGGTGGGAGAGCTGCGGAATGGGACACATGCGGATAAGATTTGACATGATGCAGTTCCTGCAGGAGAGCTGGTAAACAGCCTGGGAAGCTGTTGAATATATACATATGTATAAATGCAACTTGAGTCCCTTTGCGTGAAGCAACACCACCCTGTGCCACATGCTCTAGGTGTCCCTGCTTGAGCAGGAAGGTTGGACTAGATGATCTCTAGAGGTCGCTTCCAACCTTGAACATTCTGTGGTTCTGTGATTCTGTAATACCTGAGGTGTCTCATTGCAGGACACTGAGAAAGAGGAAAGAGACCAGGAAATGTTTTGCCTAGTCCCGCAGGCTGCAGCTGGTTTTCCAGGTCCCTGATCTCCGAGGATGGGGGAGAGGAAGGATGATCACAGGCTGACACCTCAGCACCCCTGGTGCTTTCTTGGGCTCAGACCTTTGCACCCTCATCTCTGCTGCAGGGTTGCAACAGTGGCCAGCTTGCTCTATAGAGCAAGAAGGGGAAAAGGAAGAACACAGTCCCAGGACATGCTGGCAGAATAGGGATGCCTCCCTCCAAAGAGCAGGAGCAAGAAAACTGTCTTGCCCTTGATGCAGCCAGCTTCTGAAATTCAAGTTTGTGATTTTCTCTAGACCTCCAGGCTCATTCAGGCCCCCTGGTGACCACATGGAGAAAGGTTGCATCTTTGCACCCATGCACTGCTCAGTGCCGTTTTGCATGGGGAGCTGTATGCTCTTTTTTTCGTTTATTTATTTATTTTGCTGTGTATTCAGCATTTGGTAAAGGCCACAGGCCTGAGGTGGTTTTAAATCTATCTCTGGATGCTGCCCACACCTGTAATTCCAAGAGGCTTAAAAATAGAAAGCCTGTATAGGTTGACATAGTAGTGCTTGTCCAGAGAAAGAAGAATTCTCAGTAATGATTTGTGTTTGTTTTGAAGCTTTTCACATTTTATACCTACATTTTATTTTCCATAATACCATGTTTTCAGTTTTTCTGTTGTGCTACACTCTCAATTCTCACTTTGCGAGCATCCATCTCTTTTGTGTCTGTATTTTAATTTAGGAATGAAAAGTGCTGGTGGTTGCTCTGCTTCATTTTTTTTGGAGTGTATTTCATTTCTGGGCTGTGCAGAAAACTCAGATCACTCAGACTGTCGGCACACAGCACCCCACCCACATCATTCGCTCCAAGTCTGTGCTCTTCAACAGACCCAATTGTTTAACTGTGTTCCTAAGCAGGGAGGCTATTTCTGGACTATTTCCTAAAATTTGGCTCTTCTAAAGTCTCCCCTCCTGTGGTTTTGGCTTTCTGTTCTGATATATTGTAGAAGAAAGTATAAAAGCCATGAGCTATTGGTCTCCAGGCTGGTATTGCAGCCTGGTAGGACTAGCAGCATCTCATAGCTTGAAGCCTGGATCCCCTGTGCTTGGAGAACCGGGCGGTTGGATTTGGATTCAGGCCCCAGTGATGGAGATGGCATCCGGGCTGTGTGTGAATCCAGAGGAAATTAAATCTGCCCATGGACAATGCTGATTTAACTGTAACACTAATCACTGGCATTATGCTCTATCACAGCTGTACCTACCTACTCATAAACTGTGTTTTGGTACTGATCTTTTAGTATATATTGTATCTTGTTTCCCTTTTTTGTGTTCTGGTGGGCTTTTTTCAGTTTGCTTTGGGCTCAGTCACTGTATCCACTTTGAGCTCTTGCGGTGACTCTTGGCACAGCTCTGAAAGAGGTTGTCTGGAGCTCCAGTGCCACTGCAACCTACAAAGTCACGGCTCACAAGACAAAGTGGTCTCAGTTTCCCTGGTAGTCTTCCCTTATAGGAAGAATTTCCACGTGGCAGCTCATTTATGGGGTGTCCGAGGTCCTGAGTCTGCCCCTGGACCTCTCGCTCCTCTCCGTGACCCTAGAGGAGGACCCAGGTGGATAGGCAGAAACCTCTGTTGGTGTCTGTGTCTGCTCAGAGCTGCTGAGGCTGGAAGGCACCTCTGGAGACTCTCCTGTCCAACCCCCCTGCTCCAGCAAGGCCACTTAGAGCAGGTTGTCCAGGACCATGTCCAGCCAGCCTTGGATATCTCCAGGGATGGCGAGGTGCTGCAGGACAGACACCTTGCTTTGAGATCCCTGTGATTCACCACTGACGGGTGTCACGGCAATGTCAAGTGCTCCTGTTACCACAGTGGGAACCTAAGTTGCCCTCAGGATATTTCTGTGTGTGGTGCAGGCTTTATTTCCTCTATTAGGTTTAATTTTGTAAGATGTAGTGCTTCCAAAGCAGTGTTTTCCAAGCATAGCTTCTTGAAAGATGATTTTTGTTACCAGTCTGTAAGGTTGCCAAGTGATTTGTTGATTTTTTTTTTCTCTCTCAGTATTAGACTCAGGGTTAGCTTTCTAGTAGGGCTTAAGTGGAAGCAAATGTTTTCTGGGGCTCTTGCTGTGTTCTGTGCTGAGGCTGCCTGCCCATGTGGGGTGCACAGACATGCGCAGCATCCCTCGCCTTACCTGGGCGAGGAATCAGGCCCTGCTCCAGGGGCTCCTCTGCCTTGCACAGGGTGGTTGGTGCTTACGGAGGAGCCGGGGCAAGCAGCAAAGTCTGCAGCAGGAACAAGGCCTCACGGTGCAGGGAGCGGATGTTCCTTCCCTTTGGAGAGCTGCCAGTGCATCCTAAGGGGGATGCAATGCTACAGTCAGGGGCGGGAAGCATGTTCCCTTTGGGACAGGGGGGGAGTGCGGCCTGTGGGAGCTGCTCCTTGAGAAGATCATGGGGAGAGATGACACCTGATGTGGTGAGAGATGGGGGTGAACCCAAGCCCCGGGGACAAACCGATGCAGGGAGCTCATACTTGAGGTTGGGTGCTCATTCTCAACGTCACTCTGTCTTCCCATGGGAGACTGTGGCCTTCCCTGTGCCCCATGCTCTGGGTGTCCCTGCTTGACCTCTCTAGAGGTCCCTTCCGACCTCAACCATTCTGCGATTCCTCCATGTCCCTGAGCTTGTTGTTGTGTGCTTTCCCGGGCTGGTAAAGAGGGAATCCCACAGAAACACTGAGGAGTTTCAGGACCCAAAGCACTGCTGTGACTGCCACACTCCTGCCCACCTTTGCTTGCTGCTGCTGCACTGATCCCTGGCCCCTGCACTGGCCGAGGCCAGGAGGCATGTGGCTCCTGGCCCAGGCATTAATGTACATTACTAATGAGCTATTGACTCTTGGCTCTTGCTCAGTGGGGTGTTTAAGAGTAATATTAACTGTTTCATGGTTAGCCATCCCACTTCACTTCTAACCAATTGATCCTTCACCTGTACTTAAGGGCCTTGGTGAATCAGGGTCAGGGCAGCAAGTGGTACAAACCAGCCTTTCTCGACTGAGGTCAGCTGTGCTGAGCACTGCCTGACCATCTCCCCTAGTGCCTTTTTCCCTCTCTTTTCACAGATGTACCTGCCTTCCACGCTGCACCTCTCCTCTGCTCTGCAAGAGCTGCAGACAGCTGAGCAGTGTAATCAGTGGCACAGGGCCTGAGGCAGAACCCATCTGCTTTAGCAGGGAGGCCATTTCAGGCTTCAGGCCCCGCCACGTGATGGCTTCAGCATGATCACGTCCACATTTCTGTTTTCTTGTGGAATAGCTGAGGTTCCTCTGTGCTCGTCTGTGCTGCAGACATCACCACCCTCGGCAATGGTAACGCCAACCAAATGCCAAGCACTTTGTGAGTGGCAGATGTTTCTCTTTGGCTTGCCATGAGTGCCAAGAAAAGGAAGGAAGATCAAGAAGGGGATGCTGGTCCCAGCCCTGCACAGACGGGGCACGTCTGGAGGTGGCCCAGGCTCCCAGTTCAAGCTTGTTTCATTGTGGGTCTAGCCTGGCCGCAGCAACGACAGCAGTGCCTTTCTGCTGCTCCTGCTCCTCTCGTAGAGCTGAGGCTGTGCCCTTCACGGAGGAGATGGGAGGTGACCTGGGAAGCATCAGCTCTGCCTTGGGAATGTGAGGGCCGCTGCCGGGGTGCACGCGGCTGCGGCTTCCAAACACGAGGCGAGACTCCGCAGGGCCAGGATGGGCCTGGCTGCAGGATGGACCTGTCTGCAGGGCCTGCTCCTGCTTTGGAGTGAGATTTCAGAAGCAAAGGGGGAAGCAAATCTTCTTTTTCGGTGTTTATTTTTCTGTCCCCTGCCTGAGTCTCTCCCGTGGCATGCGAATGCGATGCTAATAACAGGGAAACTACATCAGAGAGCAGGAAACGCTGGCAGGCCGGCCGGCTTTCTGCTTTTCCCCCTGCTTCTGTGCTCTCTGCTCCTCCGACAGGACCCTGGCACCACTCTGAAGCAAAATCTAAGGCGCGTGCAAAGGAAGCAGCCCAGTCAAATTAACTCAACTTTATTCTTTCAGCAAGCTATATATATATTTATTTTATGGTCGTTTGAACAGTGGAGAGTTTGGCAATAACGAAGAGCCTCAGCAGTCTGCGCTGCGTGTGCGTGTGTTTCCATTCCTCCAACTTGGCTCTCCCACTCGGCGGGTGGGAAGGCACCGAATCACGCTGCTTTTAAACGAGGAGACACTGAAATGATTCCCCCGTGGCCTTCCCCAGTGTTACGTTCTGACACCCTCTACCTGAGAGCCCAAGGGCCGTGTAACCTCCACCAGATGTGTTACCAGAAAGCACCGACGTTCAACGAGCCGCAAATAGGTTTTGGCCAACAGTAAGCAAGTCAATGTGAATAAAACCTCACTAAGCTCCCACAGTGGCTTGCAACATTTTTTTCCCCCCTTAACTGCTGCTCATTTATATCTTTTGGCATCCACCCTTTACTCAACAACTGCATACTGAGGCCAAATCTGACTTTATGAGCTCAAACGGAGCTTGGAGGACTCTCCAAGTCCTGGAGTCTCTTGGACTGAGAACTAAAACAAGTTCTCAGGTTATTTTAGCTGAGAATTGGGCTCTGACCAACCGGGACTGGTACATTTCAACTGAGCTGCTATCACTAAAACAGATTCTATGATTCCTAACGTGGCAAAAATCCGTTTTCTAGGGATTTGTTTCCAGCGGACAGTTGTCTTTGATAGGAGAGCCTCATCTATAATGGCATTAAAATTCTGACATTTACCTAATACTGTCATCCTCTATTTCCTAGAACACATTTGGCTGAGTAAGCTCGGAAAGATTCACGGCTTCCCTCCTGCTGCTGGAGTACAGATAAAGCTTCTGGTGGGATTTTTGAAAGATCTGGTGCTGGGGGTAGTAGCTCTCACTGAAATCAGTGGAACTTCTACCACTGGCTAGCAAGAAATGAGCCAACAAAATGGTAAGTGCTTCTGAAAAGGACACTCAGCAAAGCAGCTCGTGAGTCTTACTTGCTGACTTATTTATACAAGTCACTGGACTCATGTGACCACCTATGGAGCTGCATGGCTCGCTCAGCCACTAAGCCCAATTCCATCTCTCACCATAAAGCAGAAGTAACTATCCCTACTCTTGGAGATGGGATCTTCCTGGGAGGATCAGGGGGGATGAAGGGAGCAGATCTGAGGGCTGCGAGTGGCTAATATGTGGTTCTGTGGACCTCGTGCCCAGCTCCCACCGCTCTCGGAGTTTATGAGGGAGCAGAACAGCGGGTGAAGGCACAGAGCAGCTTTGCTGGTCTTCAACAACATTCAGCAAGAATGGAAACTGCAGAGCAGCCGCCCCAGAGCGCCGGACTGGCTGGTTTGCAAAGCTGGCACCTTGCACTAGTCCTTTGCTGAAACGACCGAGCCATCCTAATAAATTTCCCGAGTAAAAAAATAGATCTATAAACCATGCCTTAGTAAGAACGGTGCAGCCGCTAGCAGAGCTGGCTGCCGCCGCATGCGATGCAGCTGAGGTCTAACTCTCCCTAATCCATTGCCAAGCCACGACAAGTTTCTTTGCGAGAAGTGACTCTAGCTGAGTGTGTGAGTGTGTGTGAGCGTGCACGTGTGTATATGTACACAGACACATACCTATAGCTCTATAACCCTGCTGCCAAGTGGGCCAAGCCGGCCGGCAGGAGCAGCCCCGGCTCTTACACGATCATGAACTGGCAGACGTAGGGCAGCTGCTCCTTGCACCTCTTGTCGAACCACTTGCCGATGGCGGCCCCCGACAAGGCCGCGCAGTTTTCCGACTTGCCGCCATCCGGCTGGGTGGTGATCTCAGTCTCCCAGTTCTTGTAGCGGATGCCGGCGCCCGTCATGTCGACCCACTTGCCCTCGGCCGCCAGGTCGTTGAGGCCGAGCCAGATCTCCACCTCGTTGCCGATGCTCTTCCGCATGTAGTCGTAGAGCGCGTCGTTCTCCTCGCCGTTCTGCGGGGTGCTCAGGGTGCCGCCCTGAGAGATGCAGTTTTCACTGGCCTCGTGGTATGTCTTGGCCTCAGTAAATGCAAGAAAGCATTTTAGGTGGATTTTGGTGCCTTTCAGACAAACTATGAAGCCACCACACAAACGAGACAAAAAGAAGAGGGATCTGCTTTAAAAACCACACACGGCAGTTAAATTACAAGGTTCATTTCGCCTAGTGTTCATAGCGCCATTCCCAACAGCCTGAGCATCCCTCGGGGCTCTTCACAGGAAGCCACATGCTGTGGCTGCAGGGATATGACCTCTCTACTGGTCAGCAGTCAGCAAAAATGGACCTCCAGGGTGTCTGTGTCTCTGTCCTGTGCTTCTGCATCCCCAGAGCAAAGCTGCTATGTGGATCTCATTCCCCTTTCCCCGAATTCTCTATTTTCCAGCTGCTCTTAATCTTTCTCAAATTCTTTTGGAGGCAAGATTTTTTTATTGTCTCTGCTGGGTGTTGAAGAATTTTGGAATAAAAGCATATAAATATAATTCAATCATCTTAATTATGCACACATGAAAAATGTCAGACTGGAAGTGCTGAGCTTGCATTGCTTGTGTCTTTAGGGGAAATTTCTACTTCCATCTGATTTTATTGGTAAGAATAGCATTGTTTTGGTAAGCCTTAAACCCCAAGAGCTCAGCGTATTCCATCCAAACAACAACTAATTACAGGATACATCAGCATCCAAACCAATTGAATCTCAAGGAACACAAGCTCAGATCTAAAACCTTATGCTTGTGCTGCTCTTGTTTTAGAGCCAAAGTGCTCCTTAACCTGCATTCCCACTGCATCCCTATTTCATGTTCTGCAGATCCCTGGCCTATGGTGCTCCACACGGAGCGGCCATGGAGCACGTCCAGGAGATGACCGCCTTGGGACCACCCTCACACCGCACATGGGGGAGTTTCTCCGGGCAAAGCTGCAATACTGCCAAAGAGGCCGGGCAAGCTCACCCCTTTCCCTAGGCTTTGGGCAAAAGCAGATGGCAAAGAGCACGTTTGATGGAAGCGCACAGCCGTGGGTACGCAGCAACCCATCTCTCTGCCTCGTGAGGGAAAAGGAACATCTGGCTTCGTGGCACAGAAATACCAGCAGCCGTACAGGGAGAAGCACTGGTGTGGTGGGAGCGGGGATGTATGCTGCACAGCTCCGGCCATTAACCGCCCCAGGAGCTTCATCCGCTTGGGAGCTCTGCAGGACACCCCTCTGCCCGGCGCTCCCGGCTCGCTGCCCCACGGAGCGCGTGTCCAGTGTCCCCTCTCAAAGGGCTTCATCGCGTCCCCTCTCGCAAAGCGCAGCCCGTGCCGGCGAGCCCTTTACCTGTCTGAAGCGCTTGCTTTTCCTTCAGCAAGGCAACCTCCTGGGAGATGTTTTCCATCATGGCCTTCAGCTCCTCGATCATCTTGACGCTCACGCCATCTGTTGGGAGGAACACGGGATGAGCGCCCACAGCGCCGGCCTCCTCGGGAGAGGTGGCTCTTCCCGGAGAAAACAAAGTGGTGGGAAGAGGGCCCACGTGCAGCCCCCAGCCCATCCGCCAGAGCCCGTTACCCCTGCGCTCCCACCTTGGAGCGTCCCACCACATCCCACCATGTCCCACCACGGCACGTGGGCCCAGCGATGTCCTCCGGGGAGCCCACGGTGCCCGGGGCCAGGGCACGTCCAGCCGCACGGGGGTGCCCCGGGGAGAATTTTAACCTCTGAATATTATTTTTCTTTCTAACTGCCAAAAGCTGCCAGGTTGGCTGTAACTTACCACTAAAGTTTATGTTTTGTTATTTTTCTGCCTCTGGCATTGCTAGTGAGAGAACGAAGAGATCACAGAGCTACTTTATTTATTTTTTTTAAACCTACTTACTGATAACATACAGTAAGTCAAACTTCTTTCCTTGACTTTCTTTGGCTTTCTCCTAAGAAGCAGAGACCCAAACCTTCTTTTCAAGGAGGAAGCCTGAGGAAAGGATGACTGCAGAGCAGAACTAGTACATTAAGGGTGCCCCTCGACATCATTTTTACTCATTTTCTGTCATTTTCCCCCTCTTTACTTTGCTTATCGCTCAGGTGAACAGCAAAGCCTCACGTGTGACCTGCTGAGTGAAGGGTCTGTATATGGGGAGAGGCCACAACAGTCCTTGAACTGTGGGTTCCAGATGAATGACACGGCTGCTCTTGTGGTGCACAGCTTAATACTGAGCTTATTTCCAGCAGATCGAGGTGTCCTTGGGGAGGAGAGTGCACGGTGATGGCAGCATCACCCCAATGGGAGCAGTCACAGCTGCTCTGAGCTCTGAAATGGGGTTGCGCTGGCAAGGCCGATTCCCAAAGTCTGCTGGAAGCACAGTGATGGGGTCAGAAAGATCCCATGGTGTGGAGCTGCAGCCTGCTACAGGCTAAGCTCAGACCCACTGAGGACTTTATACGCTGGAGACCAACTCCAACTGGGCATTGCTTTCAGCGGGGATTCCAGAGGGAGAGTGGAGGAGCTGGTTCGTGTCCCCGTGCTGACCCGTGCGCTCATGGTTGGCCTCTGCTGGACGTTTTCCAGGGCTGGGAGGATTTTTTTCTGTGGAGATATTTGTTGCTGCAATAAATCCTCGTGGTCATGAACCCGTGTGTCACCGAGGCTGAGCCTTGTGTTTGAGTGCAGACAAGACCGAGTGCAGACAAGACCGTGTAGCTACAGCTGGAGCTTGATACTACCTGTAGTGTCTTTCGGCAGCGGGAGGTGACCTTTCTGTACTCACTGAGCTTTTCTTACATACTGCATCTTAAGTGTGCTCAATGCTAAGCTGGGAGTAGCAACAGCTCCCACAGGTGATTTGGTGGAGATACCTGCCTGGTAGGAGAAGGCACCCACAGTGACTTCCCCCCACCCAGCACCACAGGTGTGGGCTTAAAAGGAGCTACCAAGAGCCTTGGTCCTCATCTTCTCGCTGTGCTTGGTGGGTGCATCGGGGTCCAAGTGCTCCATGGTGCCCCCCAAACTCCCTCACTGCCTGCCTAGGGCCTACAGGCCAGGTACCAAGCGCAGCTCAGGGACCCCTGGTTGGGGTAAAGGGGGCTTTGGCTGAACAGGGAGAGGCAGCTGCACCTGTGAAAATGAGCACTGACAAGTCTGCACTGTGACTCACAGGTGTTAATCAGAAGATATCGCTAATAGGTTAATGGAAGAAAATGGTCAAATGTTGGCAGAGAAGGACAGAGAGCCACCGAAAGATGTTCATGTCACTTTGAGGGACATATGTTGCAGTTGAGCTTGCTACAATGGGAGGAGGGCTTCCCACCAGGAGATGGCATTTGCCACTAAGGGCTCCCGGAGCCGGCAGTGCATGGGGAGACAGGGGCAAGCTGTCTGTTCCATGGCAGAAGTGCTCGTCTGGGTCATCTGCTCTCCCGTGCACCACGTGGGTTACAGGCATGTCCTGTGCTGAGGCCCATGCAGGCAGCCTGATGGGAATGATGCTGCTCCAGAGAAAAGGCTTTGAGGTTTGAGAGCTTGTCTGCTTGTTTTGCAAAATGTCCCCTCAACCCTCTCCTTGAAAGAAGCAGTAGTCTTTTGGGGGCAATCACATTTGGCCCCTAGCCTTTGGTAAGCTTCAGTAAGAGACCACTTTCCTGTCACTGCAGACAGAGTGGAAACTTCTTGGCATTTCCTTCAGGATTTCCTAGGGCTGTTTGCAACCATGTAGGTGATACAGTCCTTAGCAAGCAGTTCTGTTCAGCATGTCTTGAGCACCCTTGTGCTTGTTGGTTGAAATCCTCTTCTGTGTCACTGAACGCACCATCACGATCTGCAGCTTAGCACAGCCTCTCATCAGCTACTAATCAGAACTGTAATTTCTTCTGCATAAGAATAAAAGAACTATTATGCCTTGGATGCGATGGGAAATTTGACATTAAGGAAGTTGTATTCACCATACTTGCCTTTCTTCTCCTTACATGATATTCCTTTACCTAGCTTGACATCTGGTAGTTCTCATGGGGTGACTGAAAATGGTTTCACATGAAAGCAGTAGGACAGATTTCCTTGAAGATCAAGTTGATGATGAGCTGAGTTATTAACTGAGGGAACCAGAAACAGCTTGGAAAATGAAGAAAACCACGAACCAAGAAGATGATAGTGCACCAAGAATGTGAAAGGACCAAGCACACCAGGAGGAGGGTATTCAGCTACTTTAGTTATAGCTCAATTAACTTTAATGAGTTTAGTGAACACTGAGGCCCTATTATTATTTTGGTGCCTTTGATGAAACATTTTGTGGGGAAACAGCTAATTAATGCAGTATTTTTTTTCTAGGGCTCTTTGTGTCACCTGGTGAAATGCTGTCCCTCCACTTAACTAAGGGACTTAGTTGTTGTTCTTAAAAGATGTTCCTCTGCTTAACTAATTAAGGGATTGTCTTAATGGGGTGAGCAACCCTTTGTCAGGGGGTTGGAAGTGAAGAATGGACCCCTTACTGTTTGACATAACGACAAGTAGCTGTTAAATCTCATTCCCTAGAACAATGAAATGATGTATTTTCATAAAAGAGCTATTTTTTTTTCCTAGTAACTCTTTTTCAGTGGTTAATTCGCTCTTCAACTAAAAAAAGTACCACAACTATGTCAACAAACATTGACTTTTCTCTTTTTTTGCCAGAAATTCTTGTTTGTGTGCTGTTTTTTTTCTCAAGGCTCCTCTCCCTAGTCTATGATCAAGGCTATTGCAGCTTGGTTTGGCTCTCATTGAGGTCAGTGGGGAGGTTGCCAATTTTGTCCATGGGAGCGGGAGAAAATCCTGGGCAAAGCAAAGTTAAATACTAGCAGAAACAACATGAAGAAGAGACTCACCAAGGAGATGGGTCACAACATTCAGTTAGTTATGAAAGCTTCATAAATAATATACTTGATGCCTACAAATGGGAGTTCTCTCCAGTTTTTCTGTGTTCTGATTGTATGCTAGATTCTAAATGATTCCTTCTATGCACTATTTTCATCGTCTAAGTATCTTTAAAAGCTGGATTTGGGTTGCTTAGCCCTTCCTGTCCCAACAGGTTTCTATCCTCAGCTGGGTGAACAGAGCTCTAGTTTGTGATTTCTCTCATCAAACCTCACCTGCCACCAGCATTTCTTTTAATATTAGGTATTATTTCCATAAATGCTGCAGCCAGAAAAGTCATTTCCTGTTCCAGTCTATTACTTGGGTTGGAGGAGGAGCCTGTGCAAACCTACGGCTCTTTTATATCACTTTGGAGGCGTTTTTTTGAAATGTCCCCCTTATCTAAAGGAGGACCTGGCTGTGCCTGGGGTGTTGTGGCAGGGGAGATGTGTAGACCCAGAGCAGGACACAGAGCAGCCATGGGGGCTGGAAATTGGGGTCTGAGCTTCCAGAGCCTTTTGGCAGATCTGTGCTGTAGACTCTCACGCTTTAGGTGTCTCCTTCTTGACTTCTTCTTCTCGGAGAATATTAAACCCTGGCATCACTACAGTGGGAAAAGTAACAAGATATTCCCCAAGGCCTTGCAGAGGAGGGAGAAAGGGCTCAGGCCCCCAAGTGTGGGTCATGTCCCGCCGCTGCTCTCCCTTGCCCGTGGGAGCCCCGCATCCCTGGGAAGCTCCCTGTCTGCCCGGCCCATGCACATGCATTCAGGGAGGCTGTGCTGGGACACTGCCTGGATAAAACACCGGGAGCAATTGGAGGGAGAAAAATAACAACAACAAGAACAACAGCAGCAAAAAAGGGCAAAATGAACTTGAGATTTCAGCATTTTCTATATGCTGGGGTTTGGCTTTCTCATTTCCAAACACGGCTTTTGCTTTGAAACAGACCCAGTACAAGCAATAATTACAAATAAAAAAGAGAAGAGTTGAATAAGGGAGGGAGGGAGGGAGGGAGGGAGGGAGGGAGGGAGGGAGGGAGGTAGGGAGGTAGGAAGGACGGAAGGAAGGAAGGACGGACGGCAGGAAGGAAGGAAGGAAGGAAGG
>JAVCKT010013971.1:0-14905 GCA_032273925.1 Rhynchotus rufescens
GACTAGGGGTATATTCTCAGCATAGATATGAACACTCTGATCTCTGGAAATTAAATCTATGTTGATATGGGCTGCACTGAAGATTTGCAGCAAAACTCGATCTCTGTTCCATGTGAAATTATTGATCTCTGCTTCAAGCCCCACTGTGATTTTAATAAAACCTTTTTTTCTGCATAGCAAAATAGACTCTACTTTCTGTATATGTTCTGATATTTAAGTATCAAATGCTACACTGCCACTTTGTCCAGGCACACAAATTAAATAGGAAAGCCCACAAGCTTGAATAAAGGGACTGAGAACAGGATGCAGCACACTAGTTCACAGGAGAACATAATGGCTGTTTCCTCACAAACCCTTCTACTGCATAGGTCAAAGTTCAGAGATAGGGATGAAATTAATCCATTCAGCTCATGTTTACAGAAATGAAATAAACGCAGGGAGCTTCTTTATTACCAACTAGCTTTTCAAGGCATCAGAGCAGAGAAGAGTTCAGTGGGAAATGAAATGCTTGGGGTTTCCTGCTAAGGGCTCCCTCACGTCAGTGGTGCTGAGATACCGTCGTAATCTTTATTAAACATAGACTGGCAAATACACTAGGTAGATTTACATTTCTGTCACCCAATTGCTGCTGGGGCACAGCATGCAGCACAGTTTCAGCAGGAAAAGGATACGACGCGCACTTCGTGGAGGGCCCACTTCTGCTTCAGGAACTCAATGAGGCTGGAGACCTTCCGATGCAACTCCACTATCATCCTGTGCACAAGACAAGCAGAGCAAAGGAACTGACTGAGCAAAACGTCAGCAGAAGCTCCAGTCACTGCTGCAGCACTGGAGTGGGAATCGAGGGAGACACTGGCATTCTGCAACTACCCACTCCCAGTCTCAAAGCAAAAGGATGAATTTTATCTGGTAAGGCTGAAATGGAGATAACTCACAATTGTGAAATATCTCAAAGAGCCTATCAGGTAACTTTGATGACTGTGACTCTGTGACTCAAGATATCAGCTTCTCCAGATGGAAAGAGCAGAGAAAAGAATGGAAGATTTAGCTAAATTGCAAACTGCAGGAAGCGCACAAGGTTACCACACCGAATACAGAAAGAAAGGGGGCTTTTTGTCCTCAATGCATTTTACAAAAGAAAAGTTAAAAAACAAAAAAAAAAACCCAAAACATAAAAAAAAACCCCTTCAAATGCTAAAACTCCTCATTCCCTATATTTTTTTGTGGAAAGGAGGTTTCACTATAAATACCTTTCTTTGAGTTGACACGTTCTGAGTTTTGCTGCAGGCGCCTCTAACCACTGTTGTATTTTTCTCTGTCTTAGGGCACATTCAGTATAAACTTTAGCAGAATTAGTGCCATGAATAAGCATTTTACTTGCATCCTCTGCTCTGACAGCTGTGTGTAAATGGCACCAAGCACCTTATTTTCCAACTCTATCAGTTTCTTTTAAGTACTCAAATGAAAAAATATAAAAAATGATGGTAATCTAATTTTCAAGTCTGAGATCTCACGATCAGCAAGAATCACATATTCTGGTTGAACAAAGCCTTCAAATTAGGAACATTTAGGCAAATTGCCCTATCATTCAGGCATGTGCTGCCTGGTTGGCAGCCAGGATTCCAGAGAGAGAGAGATGTTAGGATCCTGCCCATGTATTTCCCTGCTCCGCGCTGAGCACGATTAGCCCACTCCTACCTAAGCCGTGGATTCTGAGCAAGACTCTGCACTCGTGCCCATGCATGATTATTTCGTGGCTGCAACTCCACAGGGACCTTGAGAGGAAGACGGACTGGCTTCTGGTCTTCTTCATCGCTAATGCCTGAAAGGAAATGAAGCAAAAGGCAGGGGTAAAACCAAGTATAACTCTCCCAAGCAGAAAGCTGTGTTCTCAAATAAATGGAGAAAAACATCACAGATAACAGAGCATCACCCAGGGATGATTCAGGCAGCTGAGCTTCACCAGCAGAGTCTACTTTAGATTACCTTCTCTTCCCATATATTAATGTTTTTCCTTGGAAACTGCAGTGCTACTGGCAGCTTCTAATTGAGTATATATAAACTATGCAAATATTTTATTTCATAACTTTAAACTGCACTGCTGCCACTTACTGAGAGAAAGTGAGGTCATTGGCAGTTGAACTGGAGGTGAAATAAGTCTGAGAAGCTCAATGCTAAACAACACACTGCTGCTTATTGATGGGCACTACAGAAAACAGTAACGTCTTCACATATTGTAAGTTTTATTATTATCTCATCTTCTGACAGTGAGGCTGACAGAGCCCTGGAACAGGGAGGTTGTGGAGTCTCTTCCTCTGGAGATCTTCCAAACCCACCTGGACGCCACCCTGTGCCCTGTGCTCAGGGTGTCCCTGCTGGAGCAGGGGGTTGGACTGGATGATCTCCCTTCCAACTTTAATGATTCTATAATTCTGTGATGCAGCTGCTTCCTTTGCCATCTCCCTATTGTCATATTCCAAGATTTAGAGGGCTGGGTGAAGCTTAAATTTACTGGGACTACACAAGCAAATGGCATAAAAGGACAATAGGGACATATCTGTGTCCAAATGAAATGTGAAATGGCACTAATTCCCCTGCTAGTGGTATCAGTCTCAGAAGAAGCCTATTCTCTCTCATATGTTTGCAACCATCTGCTAAAGCTCTTCCACATTCCAGTGCCTTACATACCATCTGGATCACAGAGTTTCTTCAAAGCCCTGCACATTGGAGCTTTGATTCGAAGGTTTCTCCCTTTGTAGCGAACAGTCGTGGCCCTAAATATATGGAAAAAGAAACATTTATAGGCATAACATACAAAAGTTTGTGAACAATATTCTCCAGCTGCTGAGGTAAGCGACATTGGTACTACTTTTTTCTCCTTGTTCTGCAACTTCAGCCCAACTTGAATTGTCTGAAGCCAAAGAGAGGGCCACACCAAGTCCAACAGCCAATCTCCACCGAGAAAAGGCTTTTAAAAGACACAGCACCAGACGTGGATAGCTAAGCAACAGTGATGAACATAAAACCAAGCAGTCACTTTAGCCCTTAAATGAGAAGCCATGATATAACTGAAGTGTATTGACTGCAAGTATGATTTACCAGAAAGTCAGTGTTCTTTGCAAAATAAATCTCCTGAAACCAAGTTTAATCACATGCAGCTAACACTTTTCAAAAAATATTTTTTTAAATAAACCATGTTTCATTATAAGTGAAGACAGGACTAGTATGAATCACCCTCCCTCACTCACATCAAGACAGAAAACTTATGCTGCACTCAAATTTAACTGCTGAGTATCTGGAAAACTGCAAACCTTCCCTCTTCGTTTTGAATTCCTAGGTGGAGAATCTCCACTTCTCATCCTTGGACAAAACTTTGATCTTAAGCAATTTGAAATAGGTGTATAGTACAAAACTCATACTGTAGGTAGCAGAAATATGGAAGGATTTGATGGAAAAGAAAGAATATGCAGTGGGTAAAAATCTTCAGATACCTACTGCTTTTATCTGTCCAGGGCTTATCATTGTTTTCCCCAAAGTAGCAAATAAAAAATGGCAGAAGCCTACAACTCTTCTCCTCTTCTGGGGCTCCTAGAAATGTTCTTGTCACCATTGCTGCATTGTATTACACAAAGGTATCCCAATATCCCAATGGAAAAAAGCAACTCACTTGAGCTTGAAATCTCAGATTTCCAATGTCAGACCTCTTGTTATGGTTGAGAGCTCCATTCCTACCATTACTGCTGCTCATGGTTTTTAGAAAGCTCATGTTGAGATGATCAGGTGCAAGAATGTGCAAGACTGCTGGAAAATGGGAATTCTGCAAAGCCAGGGAATGGCTGTAGGGAATACAGCCATGCTGCATGTTGCTGCGCTGTTAACAAGCTGAAATATTCTCTGCCTTGTTCTTGCATGCAGTTAGTGCCATCAAAACCACTGTGATCCTTCCCTTTCTTAGAGAAGACATGCCTGGTGTTCCCTCCTCTTACTCGAGGAGGAAACACATTTTCATAATGGTCTTGTATAAAATCCACCCAAGCCAGTGGAAAATTAATGCAATTAACTTAATGCACCTTGAAAAAGGCCCCTAAATTTTAAGTCTACAGTCCAGCTGTAGCAGAGCACTGAGGGCAATGCCACCAACTTCTTCTGACAACTTACACTAGCTGAAGCTACCCTTACACCTCGATTTTAATTAAAGCAGCATGTTTTTCCACCAAAATGTACCCCTGAAGTAGCCACACGCAAAGAGTCTTAACAGTTTTATTAACTGCAATAGTGGAAGGGTGCAAGGGAGGCAAGGTTTGTTAGAAGCAGCATTGAATTTTCTTAGACCAACTCATTTACTACATAAACCTGACAAGTTCCCTTTTTCATGGGGCTTGAAGGTGGCCTAAGGAAGAACGTGAATGCTCCAAAGGCTATTTCATCCACCTACATGAGCTGAAATAACACACCACATTTTCTATCTCTGTAAACTGCACTTCAGATAAACAGGCAGACATTCATGTGAAAATTTTACATTATACAAGGGATATTCGACCTCAGCTGCACAAACATGTAATTGTTCAATAGCAACTTCAAGCCAAAAACTGCAGTCAAGAGTGGAAAAACACGCATCAGAAAACCTAATATACCACGAATTTTGCAAAACATTAGGGCATCAGGAACATGTAAAAGTTAAGATCATGCATCATAGGCTCCTAGATGCACTTATATCTGTGCTTAAAGGGCACAAAGAAAAAAACAGAAAAGAAAAATACACAGAAAAGGAATGTGAAGCATATGAATATACTACAGAAAAAGATATTTTTAAAAAACCATAAGCACGAAAGTGATGGAGAAAGAAAGACAAATGCAAAACTGCTGACAGCCCTGAAACGGGAGCAGCAGCTATTGCTGAGTATTGAGTATTGGAAAGAACAGCAGCTCAGCACTAAGCATCAAAATATGTTCCTCAACAAACAAACACAGAACATGCAGGAATTCACATTAAAAACCCCATGTGCAAAGACCTGTCACTATTTGGCTACAGCATCAGAATTTTTATTTTCATTGCAGCTTTGAATCTACAGCATGAGAAGCAGCAGCACCTCAACTCTCTAGGATTTAGATGTTCTGCTTGGGAAATCAGGAATAACTCCCCTGACTCCCGTTTCTAGTGAGTGTGATGGGTTTAAACCAATCTAGGGAGAATCTGATAATAAAGTTGTTCTACCTTTAAATTAGCGCAGAAATTGCTATCTTTGAATACTGTATCTTCCTAATTGAAACACATGGGATAAAAAGGTGCTAAGGAATAGCTTCACTAATTTAAAAGAAAAAGAAGGTAAAAAGGAGTAAAAGGATAGCCTGCAACAGAACTAGTCTTGGTTTAAGATACTAATCTAGCTAGCCTCTTGCACACGTCCTGGATATGTACAAATGAAGAAAATGGTAAAAGTTAAGTGTTAAAAAAAATACTACACCTGATATGCATTAGGAACCACTAGTCAATTGCTAATTTACTAGTAATAATAAAAGAACTGTTTTTATTAATTTGTATTATTAATTGCTATTTTATTATTATTTTACTTATTTCATGGAACAGTAAATTCCTATACTGTCACACCAAATGCCTTTTCTAGGAAATCAGAAGCAATGAAGGATCATTCCCCCTGCACACATATCACACCTAAGAACAGGAATGGAGAGACTAATGTCCATCAAGACATCTGTCTTTAGCTGTCTTAAAAACAGTAAATCTTATTTGTGTTATGAAGATCATTCCAAGCTGAGAAGAATGCTGACAGACACTAAAAATTGTGTCTGCAATGTGTTATAACTGCTTATTTATTTTCTATTTCTTGTATTGCCTGTATTTTTTTAATTTTGTGTTTCTCTGTTTTTAAGTCTCATTCATGTGTGCTAAAGATTTACAAATCTATTCAGAGAACAAAAATTTTGCAAATGTATTTTTTTTAATGAATGCAAAGATTTTTACAAAATCTCAGTTAAACACAAACGTTTCACTCCTGGAAGTGAAATCAAAAACCTTTGGTCGCAGTCTATTAAAACCTGTTTCTGAACAGTGCTGGGGTACAGCCACAAAGCTGCCTTTCTTTTTATATTCCCTCAGCACACAATGTGGGATCATTGCCGTAATAAAAGCCAGTACCAGAGGACTGGGCAGAAAGTGGTTTGGATACCCCATAATTTCTAACGGCACTTTGTTCCCTAATTGCAATTAGAAATCCTAAAAACATTAAGCAGCTTGTGGGGATCAGTGTTGACATGAGCATGCTGAATAACCTGGGCGCCTGAGGAAGCTGACAGGGCCATTCTTACCTCCTGGGGGTTTATAAAGACCAAGACTAAGATCTATTTCCTAAAGGACCATTGATTCACATAACAGCAACACCAAAGGCAGTTATTTGAAACAGACAGTTATATCCATCTCCAAGCACCACTAACTACCTGTGACCTCAGTGGTGGGCTCAGCCAGGAAGATTGTCAGTCTCATGTTGCTACCAGCATCTCTTGGGGTCATTTGGCTTTGCTAAACCACATATTTTTTACAGAAAGGACAGATAATGTGTAACATACGCAGAACAAGCCGACTGCAGCGTTCCCAGGGCTAAATGAGCCTGCCAATAACTGCCAGGTGGCTCCTCATAATCTCAGCCTTGCCTGACCCTTCCTACGTCAAATGAGGCTAACATTCATCTACTGCAGGAAAACATCAGAATGAAGTAGTATTAGCCATCGTGATAGGGATTAGGTTTCACTCAGGGCTTCAGCACAGCAACAAACCTTAGTAAGTGTAGTGCACCCTGAGAGGAAAACAGGGAAAATCAGATTTGAGAAGTGTGTCAGAAAGAGAAATAAAAGAGCTGCTTGCACACAGATAGAGCCATCAAGGTTTCTAATGCCCCTGAGCAAGTTGAAAGGAGAAAACTGAACCTATGGGGAATATTCACCATGTGTTTCCTTGTGCTGCCCAACTCCCTGCACACACACAGGATTAATCCACAGTGTAAAAGGCCAGGCCTTAACACAGATAAAAAATTAAATATTTAAATAGAGATACCAATTAATGTAAATAATGTAAAATTAATCATTGTTTCACCTGCACAGTTTGCTCTTGCAAGAAGGAAAAAGTTTCCCAGTAAATGGGTAAGAGTTGCAGGAGAGAAAACTGAGTGAAGACGTGAGACACACGTCTTCAGGACGTTGCAGGAGAGAAAACTGAGTGAAGAACTAGGGACTTCACCATGGGAAATGCTGTAGACAAGAAGTCCTACAAGCAGCAAGTGTCAGATGGCTGAGTCGTCTCATTTGATGTGGTTTAGTCTGTTTAGATGATGCAGGGCTCCCTAAAACCTAAACCCTAAAACATCCCTGATAACTTCAATTAAAACAAAATGTTTGAAGCACCAGATTGTTTATAAAAACCTACCTATAAGGATGATGAGGAAAAAAGATCGTCTTATTAAACAAACACCAAACCATATGTTCATTTCTGCTCTAATTTCAAATTTTCTTTAATAGAAAAATGAACAAGTGATTTCATAAACAATCGGATTTGAGATTTGCAACTGTACAAAGCCCAGCTCTCAGGAGAGAGAAAATTAATAAAGAGGGAAGATTAATAAATTATAAAGTAACTCATCTATAAAGCTCAGCTGGTGAGCAATAAAAAAGCAGGACAACATCAAGCATCTATTTTACATACAAATGTTTCAGGTATTTCCTTACTTCTAACAGTATGACAACTCCTAACCACTTCTGTAGTATAAAGGACACTGCCAAGCAGAACTGAAGCCCCTCAAATCATATTTTTTTCTTGAAGTGAAAGAAATTGTTCATTCTTAAAGAAGTGACTGGAGGGCTGAGGTCCAGGTGCTGTTTGAGATCTGAAAGTCAGTAGTGGCGAGCAGTGTTGGCATAAGCATATGGAGAAGAACTACATTCCCTATATTCAGTCAACTTTTTAGTGCCATAATTTCTATAACGAATTCTTATTTTGAGACTTTAACATTCATCCATCATTTGCTTCAAAACCAACTAATGACTCTATAGAAAAGGAAAAGACATAAACGAAGGAACCTATGCATGTCAATGCAAAGTGAAGTACTTACAAGATGCTCTCAAGACTCAGGATGATCGGTTTAACAATCAATGGATCAACAACTGGGTTGCTGAACAACTCAATTCCACAAATTTCAGGAAGAAGTTCATACTTACCCAGCCTGAATGAGCTCATTGAGTTTAGCTGCGTTCTTGTCATCCATACCTTCCCATGAAAAAGGACAACACAGGTAATTAGGATTTAAGTTATACAGTCAAGACCATTTGTGCTTGTTTTGCAAAGCTACTGCATTTTATTCTCATGCAGGATGAACAGGCATAAATGGGCTAGAGGATAAACTTCCTGAAAATACTCCGTTTTCCCTATGTATAAACTTTAACCTTGCCACAAAAACTATGTATTACTCACAGACTAAATGTCTGAAGATTTTCAATACAGCAGAAATCTTGGGTGGCTGAGCATCAACCCAACACCACAGCATTAAAAAAAGAAAGAAAAAAGCTTGCAGATCTTCAGGCTCAGTCTCTGTTGCTACGGCAGCACAGCAGAACGACAGAGCATCGAGCCCTCACGCGTCTGCATGCGGCTTGAAAAAAAGCCCAGGTAAGCAACACTTTCTATACTGCACAGTTTTAAACGCAGTTAATTGTTGTAACTTGACTGCTATTTTCTACAATGGCAAAGTCCAGGTCTATTTACAGAACAATTAACTTTGCTCTGGCAATGCTGGGGGTATTTCCTTGATTGTTCTACATAGAGTCATCTCAATTGCTGGGAAGCTGGGCCTGGGTTAATACCACAAAAAATATAAAAAATAAGAGGGAAAAGCTACTTTCATCAGCCACGGGAGAAACCTCTCATAATCTGGACATAGAGACTTGCTGCTCTGGTCCATTTGGTCTAGAGGAAGAGATGGGGAGTGGGTAAAAATAAGTTATATATAAAAAAAATTAAAAAATAAGTTATATAAAGAGGGAGAAGCACTGAGTGTGCCTGCATTGCCATGGTGACTGCGGGAAGCCTCATTCCCAGTCAGAGCCATGGATGCTTTGGAGACAAGATGCAGCAAAAGGGAAGAAACACTAACATTGTTCGCTATCGACAGGGCAACCTGTCTTGCCTCTGCACCTCTGTCCTGAACCAATTCAAAATCACTTCTCCAGTGAACAGACAAAACGTGGTCAGTACAAACCTCCAGGACAGGCGGATTACTGAGAAGTCACAATAACACTCCAGGTGAGGAAATAATCTAGCAAAAAGTCTCCCAATACACAGTAATTCCATTAGGAATTGTGTGTGTCCACTCACTGAGTCTTTCTTGATCTTTTACTTTGCCTCCAGCCTCTGGGGTTGACAAGGCGAGGCCGCATCTTGGTTAGTGGTGAAATTGTTATTTCTGTTTATAGTTTTCAGGTCTTCAGTATTCATTATTACGGAAAAATTTAGAGCCTTGAATTCTCTTCTGCAAACCTCTATTGTAGAAAGACATCATCCCAGGTTTTGATTGTGTAGGCAAAAATAATTGTGGGTGCAAATAATATCATTTATGCATTTAAGTTCTTTACTTTCAGGGATAATGGCACAGATGCGTCTAAACTGCCTATATATTCACCTTTCACCAGCAGGCATTGCACGTGCTGCTTTCTGCAGAGAGTAAAAACTAAATAAATCTGCTGAAGACAAAGAAGACTCATGCAATAGACTAAGAAGGTCTTATAAAAATAAAAATACATTTCATGAAAATCTATACAACAGATAATGGCTGCAGAATATAGTGAATAAACACTCTGAATGACATAAAAGTGAAACTACTCTGGACATGGTCGACATTTCTAAAATGCATTTCTAAATGTACCATATGAAAATATTTTTCAGTCATTCAATTTCAGTCAAAAATTCATACTCACATCCCCCAATCTTCTTCCTTAGCTCCCCATAGCAGATTAAGCCATAAAGCTCCAGGGAGGATTTTTTCAGCCCTTGTGAAAACACTGGAAAGCAGAAGCAGAGTTAGTGAGACAACACCATCCATGTTGCAGGTGCTCATCTGAACACTGAAGAAAAGCTAATCTTACGTTGAAGGTAACACTAAGGTGAAGGTAACACTATTTCCAAGAAAACCACAATGAGAGGGGTTAATCAGTTTGCTGTTGGTAACTTAAATTTCTGGGAAAGGCAACACATTTTATTGGACAACAAAAAAAAAAAAAACAAGAAGCTTTTAAAGAACTTAAACTAATAGCTCAATAAGCCAAGTAAAGTAAAGTTAATTCAGTTATATCAATTCTAGTATCCCTTATCTGTCTATAATTTCTAAACCAATCATACTGATGTCCCAAGAAAACACATATAGCATTTTTACATGAAAATTCACAGCTAGGTCCAAATTTTTCAGGAGACACAAAAGCTCAATGAAGATTTGATGCAAATTCCAATTTCTATTTTTTATATAAAATTATATACATTTTATCCAGCTTTAGCTTTTCTCTTTTCATATCGACATATGCCATGTGGACCTTATTATTTCCAATATAGAGATCTACATCAGCACTGAAAAATCCTGTGCTTTATAACTCTGACAAAAATTACTCTCTTAACGAAGAATTCAGTGGTTTTTGACTTGTAAACATCCTTAATCTCAAGTTTAGGCACATGTATTTTCACCAGCACGAAAACTAATCAATGCACTGCACTAATTCTTAAACTCCTCCATCTAATGAGATTTTGGACCGCAGAGATTGAGATACAGAATTCTACTTTACTCAGACAGTAGATTAGATATTCCCACAACAACTTTCCTTAACATGTCCTACACAAACTAATTTCCCCAAATACTGTTTGCCATGACATTTATTTTCAAATAAAATATTAATGGCTTGTTTTATCTCAAAATGTCATTTCTGTGCTTTGGAAAAAAAATACATCTTAAGTTGTAAGATGTTTTTTAAACACCTAAGTGCTCCTTCAGATAATCTTAAACTTAAAAGTATTTTGGATGTATAAGTCATCCTCTGACTTAAATGTCTTAGATAACCTAATTCTATGAACTATGCTCTCCATTTTCTTTGTGTTTCTTTCCCTTTTCCTAGGGGTATGTGATAATACGCCTTACAGGTCATTAGCGCTCCAAGTCACAGCCATTTCTCATGCATGAGGTATTTTTAACAAGACAGGTATAGGCAGAATTTGACAGGATGAATTTACTGTCCAGAATTTTGCTGAAGATAAAAGAATTGCTTGAATACTAAAGAATTCAACCACCATAATAATTTAATTCACTGGGAGCATAGCATCAGAAGGACAGGAAGGTCCAGGACATCGTTCGTCAACGTGCTAACAGGGGCACTGGCATTCTTCACAGCATCTTCACAGAGTCAAAAGAACTAGAATTTATCAGTATCTACTCCCTCTGCAAATGGTTTCCTTGAATCTGCTATTTAGATTAGGCTAGAAGTTCAATTGAATCCTCACTTGAAAAAGACCCAAATATGTTGTATTTGATACAAATCGAGTATCAAAGATCATGCATTACCATTATTGTTACCAAACACTACTAAGAGTTCATATGGACACCCAGGTTCCTTATCATTGAAGATCTGGGGATAAACAGGGAAGAATAGGAAGAGGAGAATTTCAGCAGTTTGGGATTCCTTGGTTAGTGAATCAATGACACAGTTTCAGGTTTATTTAGAGTATAAATAAGTATTTCAGCTGTTCAGACTTGGGTCAGACTTTCCCCAAGGTGGTGAAAAGCAGACACAGGGGTCCTTTTGCTTCATGATGCCAAGAGTGACTGTAACATTTAGGTAGCTGAAAAACATTTCTTTAAACCTGTCTTCTCCACAAAATCAAGAGATGGATGAACATTTACCACTGTGTGGTAAAGTGCCATAGAAGTAATGATGCTATTACCAACATTTTTTGGGGAGAAGTTATTTAAGAAAGAAAAAAAAAAGAAAAAAAAAAAAGAAAAATCTCTGCTGCATGGTCATGCTAAAAATGCAAAGAATTCACACCTGCCTTAGTACTACTCAATATTTTCTCGTCTTGTTTCCCTCCTAACCCTCTAGAACGGCACCGAAAAGCCTAGTCCCCACAAGACTGAGCTCTGCACCGAGCCCACGTCCTTGCATACTGACCATTATCAAAGTCAATGTACTTGGAGATCTTGTGCCAGGTGCGGTAGTAGAAGTGTCGGACTTGCTCTTTGTTCTTCACCATGCTGGCAGGTTTGCCTTTCTTCTTGTATTTCAGTGCAATGTTGTTCTGGATCGCCTCAAAGTCCTTGCCGTGCTGAATTAAAAATAAAAGAAGGTGAAATACTCAAAACCAAGACTCTCTCTTGTCACAAGACAACTCCATTATCACAAGGGATTTGGAAGTTCTTTGTGGGAAATCACATTTGAATGGTCATAACAGAAACAGAGCAAGGGTGACATCGGTTTCTCTTAAGCAAAATGTATCACTGATGTCAAAGAAGCTACTTCCTAATTTCTTAAAAAGAACTTTTTCAAAGTAAAATCATCGTTTAAAAATGATGTTACTTAGAACTGCTTTGGGTAGCATGATTGAAAATAACAACTTGGTGATTTTGTTTTCTTTAATTTCCCCTGTGTCCCTTTCCCTCTTCCTCTTATTTCCATTTCTAAGATGAAAAAAATATATTATGTTTGTCTTTTTTTTTTTACAGTAAAATTCATATTTGGGTTATTAGTGGTACAAAAACTGAGTTTCAAATAATGAGGGGAAGCTTTTTATTTAAAAATACAGTATTTTCTTAGAGAAAATACATTTTTACAGTTCAACATATTGTAGAAGTTTATTCTCTACACAGAAACAGACATCTAAGTGTGTCTTTAAACTCCCATAAATAAATAAATAAATAGTGTTTGGAGAATAAAAAAAAGAAAATATAAATTTCACATAAATCACCAATGATCTCCTGCTATCACAAAATTTCTGAAGAACTAAAAAAAAGCTGGAGTTGATTTACATATGATTACAAAGTGTGAAAATCTCTACTTAAAGGTAATGGTAAAGACAAAAAATAAATGACTGGAAGTGGGCGACCAACCAAAGTGCAGCCCAAACCCATCCTACTGCGGACTTTGGAACTTATTCCAGAGCAATTTAAAATAAATGTTTCCTTTGAACAATGGAATGAAGGGAATTAAATTTTACTCAATTCTCAGAAAGAGTAAGAATAATTTTAAAAAAGGAAAAAAAAGAAAAAAGGAAAAAAGGGAAAAGGAAAAAAGAGGAGGGAGAGATGGGGGGAAAGAGATATAGGGGAAAAAAGGGAAGGAGCGGAAGAAGGGAAGGAGCGGAAGAAGGGAAGGAGCGGGAAGGAGAAAAAAGAAAGAGAAAAAAAGAAAAAAAAAGGGCAAAAAGAGTGTAAGTGTTCACACAAATCCCAAATACACACATGAAGCATATGCTTACACACCCACATTCTAAAGAACCCCTCACAGCACTAAAGGACTTAGCATTACTTGTGTTCTTATTTTTATTATGCACTTCTAAAGCTGAAATCCTCTTAAAATAATCATTTAGCACTGGAGATTCTGGTAAAGACTGTATATATCATGTGAAATAACGGGCAAGATAATGTAAGTTTTTCCAGATCTTCCATCCAAGTACTGACCTGGTTCAGATATGTTTACGGTCAAAGACTAAAGCCGGTGCCTGAAACACTTATTAATATTGAACCTATTTTCTTATTTGACAATACTACAGCTGGACTGTATTCTTTTTCAAAATCAAGATGAGACACTATTTTCTTCTCATTTGAAATAATTTACATTTTTTCTTAATTATGCTTCTACGATAAACATGTTTGAATAAAGCTGTAGTGTTATTGTTACACTTGTTACACTATTGTTACATAATAAGTGATTTTCACTTTACATGGTAATACATTAAATCCCAATTATGACAATTATCAAGATATTCTCACAGGAGATACTCTTTGTGTTTTTAAGTTTCTTTAAGGAGCTCACTGGTAGGTAGACACATTCTTGTGCATTTCATTTCTATTTTTACTATGATACATATCCTAAAAGCTAAATTAATCTGGCTTCCGACATGGCATTTGACTCCATCTACCCTCATCCATATTTCCTGCATATTCAGGAAAAAGAAGCTTAGAACTTTTGAAAAGTGGCTTTGAATCACAGATGTTTTATAGACGATTGTACACACATATTTTCATATATATATATATATTTATACATATTCTCATATATATGTCTATATATTGTGTGTATACACACACACACACATATATGCATATATGTAATATATATGTACATATGTATTACATATATATGTATATATGTATATGTGTGTATATATATGTAATAGGGTGTTCCTGCAAAACCCAATTAAATTAACCTTCTTAGCAACATCCAGATACCTAAAGGAAGCCTAAGATGCCTTTTTTCTTTACACATACCTCATACAATCCCTCAAAGAAAGTATTTTTGTCCTCGGTGCTCCATGATTCCCACTGCCTTCTGACCTTCTTCCCTTCCTCCTTTTCTCCGGTCGAGGAGCCCAGGTTTCTTGCTGCTGACTTGGAATTTGCTGCGGGAGTGCTGGGAGGAATTCCTTGGGTGCTACCAGATGTAGTCCCTCCATTATCTGCTCCTGCAAAAAAATAGAAGACTACAGTGAATACTAAACCAACCAGAGGATTCATGCATTAAGATGGGGAGGGATTCAGAATTTTCCCCTTTGCCAGCTTCTTTTCTATTAAATTATTTCAAAGTATACCACCTGAAATATAATAGTCAAACGACAAGTTTTTTAAAAAGACACGACATCTCAAACGGCAAA